>CAKNYM010047233.1:10741-66511 GCA_932195095.1 Andricus curvator | reverse complement strand
GACGGCAGGTAATTGTTATCACGAGGCGGATAAAAATTATCCGTTGTTGCATAAAGTTGTCAATTGTTTGCAACGTTTTTATCCAACTTCAGATAAATAGTATCTCGGGGATTGTGTATGTTTCAAAAAATGATCCCCGAGATAGTATTTATCTGAAGTTGGATAAAAACGCTGAAAACAATTGAAAACTAAAAATAAAACGACGGCAGGTAATTGTTATCACGAGGCGGATAAAGATTATCCGTTGTCGGATAATTGTAGTTGTCAATTGTTTCGTTTTTATCCAACTTCAGATAAATAGTCTCACAGACCTCACAGACCGGTCCCTATATCCCCTATTGTACCCTATATTCAGTTAAGGTCCCTAAAGTACCCTATTTTCAAGATTTGGTCCCTATCGTACCCTATGTCACTTTTCTTTCATAAATTAACTCATGGGTTAATCACTATTCAATTCAGGACATATTTTTGAAGTGTCTTGAATTCTTTTGAAATATTTCAGAGTATTTTTAAAGATTCCGATAATTTTTTGATAGATCTTAACAATTTAAAAGGATTTTCAAGATTTTGAACTATTTTTTAAACTTCTCAGGCATTTTCAACAGCTTTTATTTTTAAATATTTTAGGGAATTTTAAAAGATCAGAACATTGCGCACTAATTACCCTTTATTTAGAATAAAATCTACTAAGTGAAACTACTTTGTTACAATTTAACGATTTTGTAACATTTTTAAAATTAATTTTGAACCGAAAATTTGACTATTCTGTGTTTGGTTAAAAATTTATCTTCTGCAGTTGAAAATTCAACTATTTGGTTGAAAATTCATGTATTTTATTAAAAATTAATCTTTTGTGGTAGAATATTAATCTTCTTGGTGACTAATTTACCTTTTTGGTTGCAAATTCAACTATTAGGTTAAAAATTCCATTAAAAGTTAAAATATTTGGTTGGAAATTCATGTATTTTGTTAAAAATTATTCTTTTTTGGTAGGAAATTAGTTTCTTATTGAAAATTAATTGTTCTTTTATTGAAAATTAGTGTTTTTATTGAAAATTAATTTCCTTAACTAATTTTTTTTGTCGATTTTTTTTTCATAGGTATGTAATCTTTTTCATAGAAAATTCATTTGTTTGGCTGAAAATTTAACTATTTCATTGAAAATTGATTTAATTTGCTTAAAAACTCATTTCTCTAACTGAAAATTAAATTATTCTATTTTTTGTTGCGAAATGATCTTTTTCATTTGAAAATTTCATTAAAAATTAAAATATTTGGTTGAAAATCCATGTATTTGGTTAAAAATTATTCTTTCTTGGTAGAAAATTATTTTTTTTTATTGAAAATTAATTTTTCTGAAATAGATCATTTTTAGTTTAAAATTCATGTTTTTAGATGAAAATTCAACGCTTTGGATGAATATTAAAATCTTTGTTTGAAAATTTATTTTTTTTATGGAGATTCATCATTTTAGATGAAACTTCATCTCTTTGATTGAAAAATCAACTATTTATCTGAGAATTTGTTTTTCTTTTTGATTGAGGATTAATTTTCTTCACTGAAAATGTACAAATTCCATTTCTGGTTTAAAATTGATATAGTAAATTGAAAATTGATCTTTTATTATTAAAAGTTCTCGTATTTTGTTGAAAATTCGTATTTTTTTGGTAAATAATTAATCATCTGGGTTAAAAATTAAACCCGTTTGGTTCAAATTGCGACTGCTTGGTAGAAAATTAATCTGTTTTGGTTGAGGATTCAACTGTTTTGTTCAAAATTCGTCCCTTTTTAGTTGAATTCAGCTGCTTTTGTTTTAAAATTAAAATATTTTTTCTATAAATATGAGCTATTACATGTTTCGTTAAAAATTAATTTTTAGGCTGAAGATTAATAATTTTAATTGAAAATTCAACTGTTTGTTCGTAAATGAACTTTTTTGATAAAAATTTATATTTTCGGGTTGAAAATTCAAGTATTTTATTGAAAATTAGTCTTTTTTGGTAAAAAAAACTAATCTTCTTAGTTAAAAATGTATCCTTTTTGGTTTAAAATGCAACTGCTTGGTTGAAAATAAATCCGTATTTATTTGAAAATTAATCCGTTTTTATTGGGTTTTCATTTTTTTTTAATTCAACTACTTGGTTTAAAGTTGAACTTTTTTAGAAATTTTTTTTTTTTTTGTGGAAGATTCATCATTTTAGTTGAAAATTCAACTGTTTGTTCTTAAATTAACTTTTTCGTTAAAAATTTATATTTTCGGAATAAAAATTTAACTGTTTTATACAAAATTTGTCTTTTAGGCTTCAAAATTCAATAATCTGGTAGAAAATTAAACTATTTGCTTGAAAATTAACTTTTTTTTATTGAAAATTCACATATTTGATTGAAAATTCAACTACTTTGGTACAAAAATTAAACTATTTGGTTAAAAATTGAACTATCTATTTGAAAATTTAACTATTTTGTTGCAAATTCGTTTTTTTTTTCGTAAAAATTAATTTTTGAAATTTTAAAACATTTTCTTTAAAACCTCATATTTTGTTGAAAATTTATATTTTCAGGATGAAAATTCAACTGTTTTGTAGAAAATTTGTCTTTTTGACTTGAAAATTTAACAATTTGGTAGAAAATTAATTTTTTATTCAAAAATCATATTTTTGGTTGAAAATTCAACTACTTTGGTAGAAAATTAAACTATTTAGTTAATAATTAAACTATTTATTTGAAAATTTCACTATTTTGTTCCAAATTTTGTTTTCTTTTTGTTGACATTAATTTTTTTATTTTTTTAAAATTTTCTTCAAAAGTTAATATTTTTAAATAGAAAATCATTTATAATTGTCCCAGGAATCTTGAGAATTAAAAAAAAATTTAATCTTTCGAAATTCGTAGAATAAATAAATATAAATATAATAAATATATAAATAATATCTCGGGGATTTACTGTGTATGTTTAAAAAAATGATCCCCGAGATACCATTTATCTGAAGTTGGATAAAAACGCTGCAAACAATTGAAAATTACAATTATCCGACGGCAGATAATTTTTTTCACGAGACGGATAAAAATTATCCGTCGTCGGATAATTGTAGTTGTTTATTAATTAATTTCTTTAACTGAAAATTCAACTGTTCCATTTTTAGTTGAAAATTAATCTTTTCTAGTTCTAAATTCAACAATTTGGATGAAAATTTGTCTTTTTTAATTGAAAATTCAACTTTTTTGTTGAAAATTCACGTATTTTGTTAAAAAATCAATTTTTTTGGTCTTTTAGGTTGGAAACAAAATTACTTGGTTGAAACTTAAACTCTTTTGTTAAAAATTAATTTTTTTTTGTTCAAGATTCATCGTTTTAATTAAAAATTCATTTCTCTAGCTGAAAAATGAGCTGTTTGATTGAAAACTTGTTTTTTCTTTGGATGTTTTTTAGTTGAAATTTTTTTTAAACTGAAAATGTAACTATTATTCCAGTTGAATATTCCATAATTTTAGTTAAAAATTCATCTCTTTGGTTGAACATTCTTTTTTGACTAAAAATTTAATTATTCAATTTTTGGTTGAAAAATTATCTTTTTCAGTTGAAAATTCGTCTTTTTTGTAGAAATTAATCTTCTTGGTTGAAAATTAATCTTTCTGGTAAAAAATTTAATTATTCTAGTTAAAGATTTATCATTTCAGTTAAAAATTCATCTTTCTTGTTTAAAATTCAACTATTCCAGTTACAAATTTAATTTCAAAATTCATCACTTTGTTTGAAAATGTAACTGTTTTTTTTAAAGTTAGTTTTTTTTACAGTAATTTTATTTAAGTAAAATTTTAACTTATTCCATTTGAAAATTCCATAGTTATAGTTTAAAAATTCATCTGTTTGGTTAAACATTAATTTTTTAACTTGCAATTTAATTATTTAAGTTTTGGTTGACAATTTATCTTTTTTAGTAAAAATTAATTTTTTTTTTAATGAGAAATTCAACAATTTCACTTGAAGATTAATTTTTTAGTTGACAACTTTTATGATTCGTTTAAAATTAATTCTTTTAACTAAAAATGTTACTATTCCATTTTCGGTTGAAAATTATTATTTTTTAGTTCAAAATTCAACTATTTGGTCGAAAATTTGTCTTCTTCAATTAAAAATTCAACTATTTCGTTATAAATTCATGTATTTTGTTGAAAAACTGTATTTTTTGGTAGAAAATCAATATTTTTAGTGAAAATTAATCTTCTTGATTAAAAATTCATCTTTTTGATTCAAAATCTAACTATTCCAGTTGAAAATTTATAATTTTGTTTGAAAATTCATCACTTTGGTTGAAAATTGACCTATTTTGTTGAAAATCCGTTGTTTTGTTAAAAATTAATTTTTTCAACTGAAAGTTGAACTATTCCAGTTTTTGGTAAAAATTAATATTTTTTAGTGGAAAATCTAAGTATTTTTTTTTAATTCATTTATTTTGCAATTTTTTGTTCTGTTGTGTTAAAGGATGTTTGGTTAAACATTAATTTTTTAACTTGAAATTTAATTATTTAAGTTTTGGTTGACCATTTATCTTTTTTAGTAAAAATTAATTTTTCTTTGTTTGAAAATTCAACAATTTCAGTTGAAGATTCATTTTTTTATTCGAAAACTCTTATGTTTCCTTTAAAATTAATTCTTTTAACTAAAAATGTTTTTACGTATTCCATTTTCGGTTAAAAATTATTTTTTTTAGTTCAAAATTCAACTATTTGGTCGAAAATTTGTCTTCTTTAATTAAAAATTCAACTATTTCGTTCAAAGTTCATGTATTTTGTTTAAAAATTATATTTTTGGTAGATAATTAATCTTTTTATTCAAAAATTAATCTTCTTGTTTAAAAATTCATCTTTTTGATTGAAAATTCAAGTGTTTCAGGTAAATATGCATCATTTTAGTTGAAAATACATCTTTTTGGTTTAAAATCTAACTATTCCAGTTGAAAATTTATAATTTTATTTGAAAATTCATCACTTTGGTTGAAAATTGACCTATTTTGTTGAAAATCCGTTGTTTTGTTAAAAATTTATTTAGTTTTTAGTGGAAAATTGAATTATTTTTTTTCAAAATACATTTATTTTGCAATGTTTTGCTCTATTGTGTTAAAGGATGTTTAGAATAAACACTGTTTAAAATTTTCGCTATTTTAATGTGCATTTAATACACATTTGTATATTAAATCTAAAACCTAGGTATACGAAATTGTAGTTGTTAATTGTTTCGTTTTTATCCAACTTCAGATAAATAGTATCTCGGGGATTTACTGTGTATAAACCTATGGACATGGGTTATGGAATTTGTCTCAAAAAGAGTCTTTTTTACAGCAAACATGATCTTTTTGCGAGATGCTTCACATCAGGGAAATTAAGCAAGAGTAGGTCATTTGAATTTGTTGGAATATGCGAAAAAAATTGTTTCTTAAAAGTTTAACTACAATATTTGACATAACATTTAACACAAATGGAAGAAATTTTTTTGGGACATGAAAAGAAATTGAGAGATAAGAACTGATCCTTAGCATTATATGACGAACGACATGACTTTTGTATGAAAATTTCAAACAATTATTGTACAATTTATCATTAAAATTGTTTTATTTGGAAGTCAATATGTTATATATTGTTCAATTATGCATGAATGAATGTGCTTTCACTCAGAGAAATGTCCTTTTGTGACAAAAGGATGTTTCTTGAAGTGAATGGAATTTCCTCTCAAATTTAAGGTTGAGAGGATTTTCATTTGTCTCAACAGGAATCCATTTGCAGCAAAAATTTTCCTTATGCGACTAACTTCACCTACTCTTGCAGCCAAATAATTCTGTTTGTGTAAAAAATATATTCACTTCGTTCAAAACAAAACAGGCAAGAGGACAATGCTTTTGTTTCAAGACAACTTTTTCTCTGAGTGTTCGTTTCTAATTTTGTTACCAGAAGCAATGACCTATTCGGAAATCAAAAGAAGTTAGGTACCTCGAGATTGTTTCTAAAAACCATTAAAAGCAACTAAATAATGGATTTTATCGACTATAATTTATATAAAACTTTTAGAAACTTGTTTTGGCCTACTGTATGTGGCATAGTTTCCTCTATGATTTTGCAGCAAAATAATTTTGTTTGCGTAAAAAAAGATTTTTACGTGATTCAAAACAAAACAGGCATGAAAACGATGATTTTGTTTTAAGACAACTTTTTCACTGAGTGAATTGCCCCTATTCTTCAAAATTTAGATTTTAAAATGTTTTTTTTTCTTTTTATCATGTTTATAGTCATGTTTTTGAAGTGGCTTTGAGAATCCTTTTAGCATGCGCTTTGATCGTTGATCCTTGGTCTTATTACTCAATACTTATTTTTATTTCATCTCATCTTATCTTATTTCATCTCAGCTTAGTTTTAAACCTTTTTTTGTATTTTCCACTATTTTCGCATTTTCTTCTTTGCTCGCTTATCGACGATACATCGGACATTCAGGTGCGAGACTTACCGACGTGTTTAGTTTTATATGTAGTTCCAGACATTCGCAAAAGGTGGATTTGTTTACATATTTAAATTTTGATTATTTTTGTGTAATGCATGTAGAGTTCTGAAATACATTTAAGATCGAACAGAGCATTTAAGAGAATTTAAAGCATTTATTGTTTAAACAAATATATATCATAATTAATATATATCATAATTAGTACATATATTTTTACAAAATCATTCTCGAGTGAAATAAACATATACTTTTTTTAAACGTAGTGTCTCGTCGTCCCGAAAGTTGGGATGAGTAGTGAAGTATTTTTCATGAGCTTGGCTAGTCGTCCCGAATTCGGGACGACTAGTTCATCCCCTTTTCCAACTCCTCCAATTTTTCGGGACGACTAGCCACAGCCTATTTTTTTTTAAATACATGAATTTTTAACGAAATAGTTGAATTTTTAATTAAAGAAGACAAATTTTCGAACAAATAAATGCATTTTGAACTAAAAAATAATAATTTTCAATCGAAAATGGAATAGTAACATTTTTAGTTAAAAGAATTAATTTTAAACGAAAAATACGAGTATTCAACTAAAAAAATGAATCTTCAACTGAAATTGTTGAATTTTCAAACAAACAAAAATTAATTTTTACTAAAAAAGATAAATTGTCAACCAAAAATAAATAATTAAATTTACAGTTAAAAAATTAATGTTTAACCAAAAAAATGAATTTTTAAACTATAACTATGGAATTTTCAATTGGAATAAGTTAAAATTTCAGTTAAAAAAAATAACTTTCAATAAAAAAAAATAACTGAAATTATGAATCTTCAACTAGAATAATTAAATTTTTGACCAAAAAGATTAATTTTCAACCAAGAAGATTAATTTCTACCAAAAAAGACGAACTTTCAACTGAAAAAGATCATTTTTCAACCAAAAATTAAATAATTAAATTTTTGGTCAAAAAACGAATGTTCAACCAAAGAAATGAGTTTTTAACTGAAATGCTGAATCTTCAACCAAAAATATAAATTTTTAAACAAATAGTTAGTTGAATTTTGAACTCAAAAGATCAATTTTCTACCAAAAAAGACTCATTTTCAACAAATTACATGAATTTCCACCTAAAAAAATCTATTTTCAACCAAAATTAGAATAGTTAAAATGTCAGAAAAATAAATGTAAAAAAAAAAAAAAAATTTTCAACAAAATAGTTCGTTTTTTTCAACAAAAAAAAAAATGATTTTTCAACCAAAAATAGAAGAATTCAATTTTCAGTTAAAACAACCAATTTAAAAAAAAATGAATTCACAACAAAATAATTCAATTTTACACCCAAAAGATTAATTTTCTACCAAAAAAGATACAGTTTTAATAAAATATATAGATTTTCAACTAAAAAATATAAATTTACAAACCAAGAATATAATAGTTCAATTTGCAGTTAGAAAAATAAATTTTAAACAAAAAAAAACAAGATTTCAGCAAAATGAATTAATTTTCATCTAAAAATGTAAATTTTCAAGCAAAAATGGAACAGTTACATCGTCAGTTAAGAAAAAATTAATTTTCAGCTAAAAAGAAAATGAATTTTTAACCAAAGAAATTAATTTTCAATCACAATGGGGAATTTTAAACCAAAAATATGAATTTTTGACAAAATAGTGGAATTTTCAACTCAAAACGTGAATTTTCTACCAACAACGAAAATGAATTTTCAACTGAATAGTTTTTGTTCAACCAAAGCAATGAATTCCTAACAAAAAAGAGAATAGTTAAATTTCTACAAAGCAGATAATTTCTTAAGGAAAAAAATTACATTTATATCTAAAAAGGTAATTTTTCCACAAAAAATGGAATAGTTAAAGTTAATTTTTAACTAAAATGATGAGTCTTCAACTAAAAAAAAATTAAATTTTTAACCAAATTCATGAATTTTCATCTGAAAAGATAAATTTTCTATCAAAAATAAAATAGTTAAATTTTCAGTTAGTAAAATAAATTTTCAACCAAAAAAAGAAACGAATTTTCAGCAAAATAGTTCAATTTTCAACCAAAGAAATACATTTTTAACCAAAGAAATGAATTTTCAAGTTGACCAAAAAAATGAAGCTTCAACTAATGAGAGAACTCTTCTACCGAAAAAAGACTGATTGTCAACAAAGAGTTGAATTTTCACCTAAAACAGATACATTTTCAAATAAAAATAGAATAGTTAAATTTTCAGTACAAAAATGAATTTTCAATAAAATTAAAATAAATATTCAACTAAGAACGATAAATTTCTATCAAAAAGATAAATTTTCGACAAAAAGTGGAAGTTACATTTTTAGTTAAAAAAATTAATTCTAAATAAGAAAAAACTAATTTTTAACCAAAAAGATAAATTATTCACCAAGAAGATTCTCACAAAATTAAAATTTTCGATAACATAAATTTTAAACTAAAAAAATTAATTTTCAACCATACATAAAGTAGGATAATTTTCAGTTAGTAAAATAAATTTTCAAACCAAAAAAATAACGAATTTTCAACAAAACAATTAAATTTTCAACAAAACAATTAAATTTTCAACTAAAGAAATGAATTTTTAACCAAAAAGATGAAATTTCAACCAACAAAATACGAATTTTCAACAAATAGTTAAATTTTTACAGAAAGCAGATAAATTTTCAACTAAAAATAAAATAGTTAAATTTTCAGTAAGAAAATTAATTTTCAATAAAATTAAAGTAAATTCTTAACGAAATAGTATAATTTGCAACCAAGAAGATTAAATTTCTATCAAAAAAGATAAATTTTCGACAAAAAATAGAACAGTTACATTTCCAGTTTAAAAAATTAATTCTAAATAAGAAAAAACGCATTTTCAATTAAACATATCAATTTTCAAATTTTCAACCAATGAGATGCATTTTCTACCAAAATAGATGAATTTTTAACAATGTACATGAATTTTCAAACAAATATTTGAAGCTTGAAAGGAATTTCCAACCAAAAAGATGAATTAGTCACCAAGAAGATTAAATATTCTTCCACGAAATTCGAATTTTCAATCAAATACAGGAATTTTAAACCAAATATTTTAATTTTCATCTTCAGAAGATAAATTTTGAACCCAACATGTACGAGTTAAATTTTCAGTTAAAACAATTAATGCTCATCTAGAAAACATTATTGTCAACAAAAGAATTAAACTTTGAACAAAAGAAGGAGGTTTCAACTAAAATGATGAAATATCAACCAAATAAATGAATTTTTAAGAAAGTAGTTCCACTTCCAACTAAGTAGTTGAATTTTCTACCAAAAAAGATTAATTCTCAACGAAAAACGTGATAAATTATATTTCAAGCACAACACGGATTTTAATTTTATACCAAAAATAGTTGACTTCAATAAAAATAGATGAATTTTCAACAAAGTAGTTTACATGCCCAATCAAAACAGATTAATTTTCAACCAAATATTTGCGATTTTTAATTACACTAATAAAATTAATTTCAACTTTAATTTATCGAAAATTCCCTAACTCTGTCAGGTTTTCCCTAACATTCCCTGTCTTTCTGGAATTATCTGACCTGTAGCAACTCTGTAATTTAAAAACGGAGTGTCTCGTAGTCCCGAAATTCGGGATGAGTAGTGAAGTATTTTTCATAAGCTTGGCTAGTCGTCCCGAATTTTCGGGACGACTAGTCCATCCCCTTTTCCAACTCCCCCGATTTTTCGGGACGACTAGCCACAGCCTAAAAATTAAACAATTTTGTTAAAAAGTATTCCTTTTGGTTGAGGAGTCAACTGTTTAGTTGAAAAAAGGATGTTTAGAATAAACGTCATGAATTAAAATAAACTTTTGCGTTTCGCGGCAAATATGAGCGGGATTTGCAATCTTCCGCCGAATCGCCACCCTAGTAGTGCGCGATTTTGTTTAATTGCCTTTTGTTTTGTGACTGCTTGGCAGAGAAAGAGAAAGATTAAATAAAAGATTTATGAGACTCCTTGAGCCAATTTTTTAATAGTTTTTTGTTATGTTAAAATATTAAATAGTGTGAATAACTGGTCTATTATTTGGAGAAACGAGATAATAAATAAATAATAATAAATAAATAAATAAGCTCCTTGAGCCAATGTTCACCTCACCTTGAATGCCGTGAATGGATGTAGGTGACATCATATCGAAATCCATTCTCGTACGAGCAATCAGAGGGTCGGTGCATAATTGGTCCCGAGGAAGTCTCGATACCGATTCTTATGATGTAAGTTGAGGCAGGCAGTCCCACGCCAATAATTTTTATTTCGATTCGATTCACATTCATCTGATCATGCCAGTCCTGATCCGATTCTCGTTGACTTCACCGTCTCTAAGTTCATGGTGTGTCTTGTTACGAAAAAAAGTCGTTTTGTGAACACTTTCTTGTGATCTTCCTGATAGGATTATTTCTCATCAAAATTTAATTTCTGTAAGTTTTTTGATATTTTAATGCGTTCAGACAGAGCCAGATTGGTATGCGAAATTGGAAAATTAATAATTTTATCACTTTTTGCTAAACCAATTAGTGAGGGTATTCTATCAATCCAGTCGGAAAAATTATGTATAGTTTATACACATAGTGTGAAGTTTTATATATAATATTCATTTTTTTTATACATTTTTGGTATAAAACAAATGCATATTATATATAATATTTTACACTATATCCCAGGTGGAAAATTCAGTAGCTTGCCGGTGTTCACCACCGGCGCAGCACTGGCTCAGTACTGGTCACCAGTGCAGATAATCGGCGATTCGCCCAGACCCAGTATTGTCGGACAGTTGGTTCCATGATCGGGGCAGTACTATGCCGACAGTATAAATATTTAAAAAATGAAAAAAATATGTTCAAAAGTATGGTTCATGTCGAGGGGTCGACCACTCCGATATTCCTTGTACACTCACTAAATATTCCCACATATTCTTCCAAAAATTCCCAGATATTCTTGATATTCTTTATATTCTCAAATATTCTTGATTTTCTTTATATTCCCAAAATATTCCCTCATATTCCTACTTGTGTCGGACTCCGCAACATTTCAGGCACTGAAGATATTATAAAATTGTACTAAATTGTACTAAAATTGTAACTAAATACTTATTGTTATTAACACATGTAATTTTCTAAAACTAATTTCATTAACCTTCCACGTTTATTTAATTAAAAGTTGATGACACCTTATTTATTTGTTTATTCATTTATTATTATTTCGTGAATTTATGATTATTTGTGGATCTCGGAAATGTGAGGGTAGGTGGGTTAGCGTTTGCAGATAATAAGGTTGTTATGGCAGAGTCAATCGAAGATTTGTAAAGAATGTTGAGTAAACTGAATATAAGCATGAAAAACATGGGCCTCAAAATTAACATAAATAAAACAAAAATTATTTTGTTTGAAGGAAAGGGTGAGAATGTGTGTGTGTGTGTGATTTAATATACATAATTTAAATATATTCCGAAATATTTTATGATATTCCCAAATATTCCCTCATATGCCGAAATATTCCCTCATATTCCGATATATTCTGTATATTCCCGAATATTCTTTAGGGAATATATTCCTGGTACACGAAAAATCAGAGTGGTCGACCCCTCGGTTCATGTGTTCCAAAATTTCGAAAAACTATATTAATTAATTTTTTGTGAAAAAAGATCTTCTCCTATCGCTCCGCTGGGAATCGAACCTCAGAACTTCCAATTGCGGTCGGGTGCTTTCCCATTAAGCTACTAGAGGGATCGAGAGAAGAAACTTTTTTTCAGAAAATACACGCATTATTTTGCGATTCCCAACGGAGCAATAGGAGAAGATCTTTTTTCAGAAAAAATTAATTAAAATAATTTTTAATTCATATCTCCATCTAGTCTGAAAAGACGTTAAAAATTTCTGTTATTCTCTGATGATAATACAGATTCCTTGAAAAACTTTTAAATGTTCAGAAAAAATTACATTTGATGTAATTCTTAATCGTTGTAAAATAGTCTAAAAACCTAAAAATCAAAACGTTACACGAAAGTTTAAGAAAATTTGTTATTAAAAAAATTGTCGCAGTACGCGATAAAATTTCTGAGTACCGCCGATAAAATTTTAAATGCTTATTAAAAATGACATTTTCTGTTATTATCAAAAGTTGTAAAATGATCTAAAACGCGAAAAAACAAAATATTACACGAAAAAAATGTCAATGGATTGAAATTATTTTATTTATATTCCCGTTAACAGTTTATTTATTTTACATATATGATGTCGTATAATAATAAAAACATTTATGAGAAAAAAGAGTTAAAAAATCTGCCCTAGAGTTGGAAAAAAATGACTTTTTTGGTTCAAAATAACGTACAGCCCACAAATATTGACCGATTTGGACAACAAAAATTTCCAAAAGAAGCTGATAAGATTTTTATGAGAGTTGTCAAGCCTGATTTTTGAAATAGGTTTTCAATTTTGTTATAAAAAACGAAATATGACGAAAAAATTGCCATTTTTTCCGTCATATTTGTTTATTTATAAAAAAATTCAAATCCTAATTTAAAAATCAGGCTCGACATATATATTTATTTTATTTATTACCGTGTACAAATTGATTTTCAGAAGACAATTATTAGCCGATTAAAATTTTTTTTTGTAATGAAAGCTAATAAAATTCCGCATCGAACTGTAATGGCCAATTTTTAAATTTTTGTTTATTTTTTTGATTATTTAATAATAAAAATGAAAAAACAAATTTTGACTTTTGAAGTATACCGGTTTTAAAAAAATGCTTTGATTTAATGAAAAATACCTAGAAAACTGAAAGCAACTATCCAAAAAAGATTTCCAATAGCAATGCAAATGTTAAAAAATTTATTGAATTTGTTATAAACAAATAAGTGAATGAAAATGGTTTCGTGGGGATTGGCGGCGATTCGTCCCTTTATTTGCACTAAATTTGAACAATTTATGGACAAAAAGAGTTTTTTAGTTGAATTAATAAAATTTAATAAGTAATTTGTTATTTTGAAAGCAATTTTTATAAACAAATATCCATATCAGTTATTTTTGATGGAACAAATACAGTTTTTTTCTGTGGAATCCATCATATATTACTTGGAAATAAAACCTAAGTATCATATTTGGTCACCAAATGAAAGTTTATAATTGTTTAAACTACCTTAATTAACAAATGCACTATTTGGCTAGTTTTGGAGGTTGAAACTTGATTTTTTCGATGTAATTAACTGTAAATAACTAACTTCTAAGTTTTTAAGAACATTTTGATGACAGTCAACAATTTATTATTGTAAACAGCAATTGTTTAAACAAATTTTCATTATTTTATGTATTTATAAATAAAATACCGCTTTTTTCACGGAATTAACAGCCAGTTATTTAGCAATGATTGTTTGCTGTGGATCGATAAGATTTAATAATGGTTTAACCAAACTTAATTAACAAATTAATTATTTGGCTATTTTTCAGCATTTAAACTTGTTTTTTTTGTGTGTAATAAACTGTTAATAATACATTTTTTATCTTTTTTTGATAGTTCGATAACGATCCACTATTTTTATTTTTATTAACAATGTAGTAAACAAATTTGTCTCGGCTAATGCATTTGCAAACTAAAATTTTTTTCCTTGTGGAATATAATGAAAATTGATGATTTATTAAAGAAACTTAATTACTACTTGACTTTCTTTTTCGGTTAACGGAATTGATTGGTTTATCTTATATTGTATACCGTGTATGGCTACGTTAATTAAATTGTTAATAAAAATAGTGGATCGTTATCGAACTATAAAAAAAAGTTAAAAAATGTGTTATTAACAGTTGATTACACAAAAAAAAACAAGTTTAAATGCTGACAAATAGCCCAATAATGCATTTGTTAATTAAGTTTGGTTAAAAAATAATTGTTTAACCAAACTTAATTTGATAAATAACTTGCTGTTCATTCCGTGAAAAAAGCGGTATTTTAATTATAAATACATAAAATGATAAAAATATGTTTAAACAATTGTTGTTTACAATAATAAATTGTTGACTGTCATCAAAATGTTCTTAAAAATTTAGAAGTTAGTTATTTACAGTCAATTGTATCGAAAAAATCAAGTTTGTACCTTCAAAAATAGCCAAATAGTGCATTTGTTAATTAAGGTAGTTTAAACAATTATTACCTTTTATTCGGTGACCAAATATGATACTTAGGTTTTATTTCCAAGTAATATATGATCGATTCCACAGAAAAAACTTTATTTGTTCCATCAAAAATACCTGATATGGATATTTGTTTATAAAAATTGCTTTTAAAATAACAAATTATTTATTAACTTTTATTAATTCAACTAAAAAACTCTTTTTGTCCATAAATTGTTCAAAAGTGCGAATCAAGTGACGAATCGCCGCCAACCCCCATGAAACCATTTTCATTCACTTATTTGTTTATAACAAATTCAATAAATTTTTGAACATTTACATTGCTATTGGACATCTTTTTTGGATAGTTGCTTTCAGTTTTCCAGGTCTTTTTGATTGCATCAAATCATTTTTTTCAAACCGGTATATATTATTTTAAAAAAATTTTAATAAACAAATGAATTATTCGGGCATTTGTCGACAGAAAAATTCATTTTCTTCAATGCCAGTCCTTTCAGTTGAGAACTTTATGACAATTTCAGCAACACTCATAATTAGTTGATAAATTTTATGATCTTTTTAAACAAATTTAATAAATAAATGCATTATTCAGGCATTTCTCGACAGAAAAATTAGTTCTTTTCGATGTCAACTTTTTTAATTAGGAATTTCATGATAATTTCAGCAAAATTCATAATTTTGTAATCAATTTTATGATTTTTTCAAACAAATTTAATAAACAAATGCATTATTGGGGCTTCAAAACAAGAATTCAACGATCAAATTTGGACAAATTGGGATCTTCGTAATAAATTCAGCAACATTCGTGATTAGTTGATAAATTTTATGATTTTTTAAAACAAATTTAACAAACAAATGCATTATACTGTCATCTGTGGACGGGAAAATTCATTTCTTTCGATATCAGACTTTTAAATTGGGAACTTAATGATAATTTCAGAAAAATTCATAATTGATTGATAAATTTTATATTTTTTTAAAAACAAATTTAATGAAAAAAAGCATTATTCGGCATTTGTCGATGTAAAAATGTTTTTTTTTTATGTCAGTCTTTTTAATTGGGAACTTAATGATCATTTCATGAACACTCATACTTAGTTGATAAATTCTATGATTTTTTAAACAAATTTAATAAACATATGCATTATTTGGGTATTTGTCGCCGAAAAAGTTTTTTTTTCAACCTCAGTCCTTTCAGTTTAAGTTTCTCAGAATTTTTCGTCGACAGATGCCCGAATAATGCATTTGTTTATTAAATTTGTTTTAAAAATCATAAAATTGATCAAAAAATTATGAATGTTGCTGAAATTATGAAGTTCCTAATTAAAAAAGTTGATATCGAAAAAAACGCATTTTTTTGTCGACAAATGCCTGATTAATGCATTTGTTTATTAAATTTGTTTTAAAAAATCATAAGATTAATCAAAAAACTATAAATTTTGCTAAAATTATCATAAAGTTCATAAATGAAAAACTTAAAATCGAAAAAAAACTAATTTTTCTATCGAAAAATTCCTGATTAATTCATTTGTTTGTTAAATTTGTTTATAATACATATGAACAATTATAATCTTCAGAGAATTTTTTTTATTATAATATTGTTTCTATTCAAATTTCTTGGAATATAACTTAAAAAAACGTAAAATTATGGATACTCGTAGAAAACATTCTTTCAACAAATAATTTGTTTATAAATTTTGTTTGGTTATTATATAATATTGAAAGATTTTCAACTAATGTTACTCTAGGAAACTTATTGGATTTCAACAATTTTCCTGTTATTGACGAGCATCGGGAACGTCAAATAGAAAAAATGGCCTTTTTTCGTCATATTTGTTTTTATTTATAAAAAAATTGAAAGCATAATTCAAAAATCAGACTCGACAAATCTCTTAGAAATTTTATCAGCTTTTTTTCAAATTTTTTGTTCAAATCGGTCAATATTTGTAGGATTGACAACACTTATAATTAGTTGATAAATTTTATGATCTTTTTAAACTAATTTAATAAACAAATGCATTATGCAGGCATTTGTCGATAGAAAAATTAGTTTTTTACGATGTCAACTTTTTTAATTAGGAACTTCATTATAATTTCAGCAAAATTCATAATTTTTTGATCAATTTTTTTAAACAAATGCATTATTCGGGCATCTCTCGACGGAAAAATTCTTTTTTTTTTGAAGCTTTGTAATGGTAACATGTACAATGTTCTAAGCAATTGTCCGGAAGTGTGTGGATGAAAACGGTTGCAGATAAATTGATGAAATTTGGAGGGCTTATTTTTACAACTAATATCTTGAAACTGACCGAAGGATTTCGAAAAATATTTATTGCATTTTTTGTAGCACTCAATAATATTTTAAAAATCGGTTTTTTATAGTAAAACTTTTTTCATTAGCATAATTCAAAGTTGATGCAAGAACATAAAAGATTCATTGGTTCGAGCCGAATCGATTGACCTATAATATTAATATATTTTATTCAAGCGTAGGGAAGTTATTGTAATTTATATATTTTTAAAATCGGTATTTTATAGTAAAACATTTTTCAATAACATAATTCAAAGTTGATGCAAGAACAGAAAAGATGTGTTGATTCGAGTCGAATCGATCGACCTTCAATATTAATACATTTTATTGAAGAGTAAGGAAGCTATGGTAATGCATAATATCGAATGATCTATAATATTAATATACTTTATTGAAGATTAAGGAAGTTATGCTCATTTATAATTTTTTAATCATCTGTTTCAAACAGAAAAACTTTTTTCATCGACATAATTCAAAGTTTATGCATGAATAGAAAAGACTTTTTGATCATACATTTTCAAATAGAACACGGTGTCTACCCTACCTGGAAAACCTGGAAAACCTGGAATTGTCAGGGAATTTTTATATACCTGGAAAAACCTGGAAATGTCAGGGATTTTTTTTTAAAGTCAGGGAATTTTTTCGAGAGGATGCTTAATTTTTTTTAATTGCAATATTAAATTGAATAACAATGATTCTTTATTTGTAAAAGTAGCTTTATATTACTGTATCAAACTATTTTATTGAAAAATCGTTTTTTTTTGTTTGAAATCAATTTTTTAAACTGAAAATTTAACTATTCTATTTTTGGTTGAAAATTGGTCGGTTTTAGTTGAAAATTCGTGCAGTTTGTTGAAAATTCGTTCTTTTCTGGTTGAAATATCAACTACTACATTTTTCGTTCCGAATTCATCTTTTCTGAATGAAGATTTAATTACTTAGTTGAGAGTTACTCTTTTGTTAAAAATTAATTTCTTGTTTTTAAAGATTCATTTTAAATGAAAGTTCATCTCCTTGGTTGAAAAACGAGCTATTTTGTTAAAAATTCGTTTCTTTCTTTGGCTGAAAATTATTTTTGTTACTGAAAATTTAACTATTCTTGTTGCAACTTTAACTATTTTGTTGAAAATTTCTTTGTTTTTTTTTGTTGAAAATTATTTTTGTACTGAAAATGTAACTATTCAATATTTGGTTGGAAAATTATCTTTTTTAGTTGAAAATGTTGACTTTTATGGTAGAAATTAATCTTCTGGATTGACAATTAATCTTTTTGTTTGAAATTTAATGATTCTAGTTAAAGACTCATAATTTTAGTTGAAAATTAATGTTTTTAGTTTCAAATTCAACTATTCCAGTTGAAAAATTATCACTTTGTTTGAAAATATAACATTTTTTTTTTAAATTAGTTTTTTTGTTGTTGCAAATTAGTTTTTTTTTTCTTCCGTGAAATGGAACTATTCCAGTTGAAAATTACATCCTTTCAGTTGAAAATTCATTTCTTTGGTTAAACGTTAATTTTCAACTGAAAATTTAAATATTCAATTCTTGGTTGAAAATTTGTCTTTTTAATTGAAAATTCATGTATTTTCTTGAAAATTCGTCTTCTTTAGTAAAAATTAATCTTCTTGAGTGAAAAATCATCTTTTTGGTCGAAAAATTAACTATTTCAGTTGAAAATTCATTTATTTTGTTGAAAAATCGTCTTTGTGGTAGAAAATTCATCTTCATGGTTGAAAATTCAAGTATTCCAGCTAAATATTCATAATTTTGGTTGTTTTTGGTTTTTTTTGTGTGGAAAATTAATTTGTTTTACTGAAAATTTAACTGTTCCATTTTTTGTTGAAAACTGATCTTTTTTACTTCAAAATTCAGCTATTTGTTTGAAAATTGATCTTTTTTAGTTGAGAATTCAACTGTCTAATTGAGAATTAATGCATTTATTTTTTAAATCGTCTTTTTGGTAGAAAATTAATCTTTTTCGTTGAAATTTCAACTATTTGGTTAAAAAGTCATTTATCTTTTTGAAAATCCAAATTTTTACTTGAAAAGTTAGGAATTTTAATCGGTTTATATTGAAAATTGAATTTCATATAGTGCCCACATTAATTTCACCAAAAAATATGCACTGAATTCTAAGTATAAGTAGATAAAATAAAAAATTGTTTTAATTATTATTCAAGTTCGTGGACTTTAAGAGACAAATTCAAAAAATGATTAATTATGTTTTTAGTATTATTTAATTAATTTATCGTGCTAAAATATTTAATAATATCTTGTAATATTAATTGAATTCCTAGAAACTGAAAAAAAACATTATTTATAATAAACTCGCGAAACTGTATACATATTCCGAGTCGATTGTTTTAAAATATGCGAAATATTTAAATGGCTCCATGCTTTGAAAAATTATACCTGGAAAAAACTTGAGATACCTGGAAAAAACCTGGAATTGTCAGGGATTTTTTCTCCAGGATTTGAGTAGACACCCTGTAGAATAATTCTGACAATTTTTGTAAAGAACTCATAAAGCTGGAAAAGGGATAGGTTGAGGAAGAACTTTTCCCTTCCCTTTTCCAGCTCGAAAAATTATATTTTAATTATTATTTATTATTTAATTTTAAATTTTAAAACATTAAACTTTAAATTTTAAATTTATTACAATGAATCATCGTGAAAGCATTAAATCTATCAGTGTAATTTTTCTTTATTTCTTTTGTTTTTGAAGCCAAAGCTAACATTTTTATTGATGTCAAAAAATTTTTTAGGAAAGACTCCATAAATTTTGCATTTTATTAACATTTTTAAATTGACGAAGGTTTAATTAAATGAATTAAAATTTGTTTGAAAATGTTACCATTACAAAGCTTCCTCTATGAGGAAACAAAAAATTGTCTTCTGAAAATCAATTTGTCCACGGACGTTTTTTTTGGCGAGGGTCAGCAATCAAGCAACCAGGTTGACGTAACGACTACAATGATTCTAGAGTTCTAGACCTCGCCTCTAGTAAGTCTCTAGTGGGCGAAGAGCGCGAGCGCAGGGCCAAAGGAAGGCGGCCCAGTTCACTTCGTTTCGGTCGCTCAGCTCGGCGCTTCGGCGGGCTCTCGCTCCGAGTTTCTCGTCCCGAAAATTCAAATTTACAAAGTACTCTAGTCTTTATTTTGTTTAGCATTTTTTCTTTCAATTTTCATTGACCCCTTGAAATTTTTCTATTGGCGCTCATGCCACCCAAGATTGAATCCTTCTGGTGATTTCAAAATTTGCTCTTTGGCTCGATGAGATGAGTGTCGATCGATCCTGTCAGTTAATTCGCGCGACAGATGAAGATATTGCGACTAATATCACCTCGCCGAGTTATTTTTAAAAGCTCCTCCAAAAATTGGCCGATTCTCAAATTTCCACGACCCTCTGAATATCACGTTTTCATTTTGTTCCGGAATTTTGATCGACGATTTTGCTTGAAAAGGTCAAATTTTAAACAGATATGAGGGGAACTCTGTGTCTGATTTACAACATCAATTTTTTTAAACTTACAATTTGTTACACATCACAGTCTTTACCCTTTTCTCTTTAAAAAAAATATGCTATTTGAAAATACAATATTTGAATCACGCGGGAAATTTCGGACCGGAAGGAGTATCGAGTTTGAATTGTAAAATTTTAAGTTGCATTTGCTTGAAATTTACGAAAGAGACTTAGCTATAAATTACGTATTTACTTAAAAAACGTAAATAATAAATATGTAATTTATAGCTGGGGGAAACCTTCCTACAGTGGATAATGCAACCTGCAGTGGATAATAGTTCATTAAGAGCACAAATAAACGAAAATAATTAATTTTAATTTATAAACGCTTATAGTGTCTTATTAAATAAATTAAATAAATTATTTTATATATATTAGTGTTTCTAATGAATGATTATCCAATGTAGGTTGCATTATCCACTGTAGGAAGATTTCTTGTGTCTTAATTTTTATTTTTAACTCTTACCAACAAAAAATTTACAATTGTTTACTTGACCGTTTGCAAACTAAAACTAAACTATTTAGGATTTAAATAAAATTTCAAAGCTAAAATAATTTTTTGGACGAAAAAATATTACGATTTAATGATTAGTTATGGTATGTTTTAAAAGAGAAAGTATTCTTGATTATAAAAACGATTTTAAATATATAAAAATTGTTTATTTAACAAAAAATTTTTGTTCGGACTTTTTTATACTGCCATCAATGGATTTACAACGATCTGATAAAGAGATGAGCAGAGTTGAATTTTTTTAAAATTTTATAAATTCCCTACTGAGAATCCGTTGGATGACTATTAATTTGTCAATGAGACCCGTTTTCGAAATTTCATATTTGAACGAAATTTTATTTTCTGGATTGAAATGTTTAATTTTCAAATTCAATTTTAAATTTTCTTTAATTACAACAAATGATTTTGTAACTGTTGAAAATTGATTTTTCATTGTGACGACCCGTTTTCGAAAAATTCATATTTGAACGAAATTTTATTTTATGGATTGAAATGTTTATTTTTCAAATTCAATTTTAAAATTTCTTTAATTACAACAAATGATGTCGTAACTGTTGAAAATGGAAGAAAATTGAATTTTCAACTGTTAAAAATTGAAGAAAATTGGTAAATGAATTTTCAACCGATGAAAATTCAATTGTGAAAATTTGAAAAAATGAAAATTGAAGAAAATAGATAATAGAATTTTTAACAGATGAAATATCAGTTGTTGAAAATTGGAAAAAATGGAAATTGAATTTTCAACTATTGAAAATTGAAGAAAATTGATATTGCGAGTTTTCAAAAATGGAAAATTTAGCTGTTGGAAATTGGATTATTAACTATTGTTGGCAATTTGCCAGTGTTGTGAATTTTATTTCTTCGAATTTTGCAGTCGTCCTCTAAAACTGAACTAATAAACTATTTTAAGTCCTTTATAAACTTTAAACTATTTATGAACTGCATCACAATTGCTAAAAATAAAAATAAAATAAGTTAGGTGATTTAAAGTTAAAAACGAGGGGGAAAGAACTCTGGTAATCCGCTGGACCAATTAGTTATCCGAACTAGTATTCCGATTAATCCAGTGTAATCCGATTAATCCAGTGTAATCCGGAATAATCTACTTGTAATTCGCAATAATCCACTTGTAATCCGAGTAATCCACTTGTAATCCGGCTTAATCCACTTGTAATCTGGTGTAATCCACTTGTAAGCTGGTATAATCAAATTGTAATCCAGAGTAATCCCATTGTAACCCGGAGTAATTCACTTGTAATCCGGAGTAATTCACTTATAATCTGGAGTAATTCACTTGTAATTCGGAGTAATCCACTTGTAATCGGGAGTAATTCACTTGTAATCTGGAATAATAAAATTG
The DNA here is from genome assembly GCA_932195095.1 of Andricus curvator. Lineage (NCBI taxonomy): Eukaryota > Metazoa > Arthropoda > Insecta > Hymenoptera > Cynipidae > Andricus > Andricus curvator. The sequence continues at coordinate 44,166 of CAKNYM010047233.1, read as the reverse complement.
TAATCCGGAGTAATCCCATTGTAATCCGGAGTAATCCCATTGTAATCCGAGGTAATCCCATTGTAATCCGAGGTAATCCCATTGTTATCCGGAGTAATCCCATTGTGATCCGGAGTAATTCACTTGTCATCCGGAGGAATCCACTTGTAATCCAGGTAATCCCCTAGTAATTCGCTGTAATTCACTTGTCAGCCGGAGTAATCTACTTGTCATCGGAAGGAATCCACTTGTAATCCGAAGTAATCTCCTTGTAATACGGAGTAATCCACTTGTAGTCCGGCGTAAGCCACTTGTAATTCGCAGTATTCCACTCGTCATTCGCAAGTAATCCACTTGTAACCCGGAGTAATCTTCTTGTAATCCGCAGCAAACCACTTGTAAAGTGGAGTAATCCACTTGTAATTCGCAAGTGATCCGGAGTAATCCTCTTGCAATCCACGGGTATCCACTTGTAATCCGCGGTAATCTACTTGTAATCCGCGGTAATCCACTTGTAATTTGGACCAATCCACTTGTAATCCGCAGTAATCTCCTTGTAATCGGGAGTAATCCTCTTGTAATCCACTTGTAATTCGCAGTATTTCACTTGTCATTCGCAAGTAATCCACTTGTAATCCGGAGTAATCTCCTTGTAATCCGCAGCAAACCACTTGTAAGGCGGAGTAATCCACTTGTAATTCGCAGTATTCCACTTGTCATTCGCAATTAATCCGCAGTAATCCAGTTGCAATCCAGGGGTATCCACTTGTAATCCGGGTAATCCACCTGGAATCCGAGTAATCCACCTGTAATCCGGCGTAATCCACTTGTAATCCGGAGTAACCCACTTGTAATCTGGAGTATACCATTTGTAATCCGGAGTAATCTATTTGTAATCCGAGTAATCCACTTGCAAGGCGGAGTAATCCCTTTGTAATCCATGTGCAATCCAGCGTAATCCACTTGTTATCGGAGTAATCCACTTGTAATCGGGAGTAATCCACTTGTAATCCGGGTAATTGACCTGTAATCCGGGTAATCGACCTGTAATCCGGGTAATCGACCTGTAATCCGGAGTAATCCACTTGTAATCCGGCGTAATCCACTTGTAATCCGGGTAATCCACTTGTAATCCGGAGTAATCCACTTGTAATCCGGGTAATCCACTTGTAATCCGGAGTAATCCACTTGTAATCGGGAGTAATCCACTTGTAATCCGGGATAATTCACCTGTAATCCGAAGTAATCCACTTGTAATTCGAAGGGCAGAATAATAATACACCTGTAGTCACTAATCAGGTGTAAATAATTTGAAAGTAATTTATGTAATCCAAGTAATTAAATTGTAATCCAGCGTAATCCAGGTAATTCCGAGTAATTTACGTAGGTAATCCAAATATTTAAAAACTATTTTGTTGACATTTTTTTTTTTTTTTTTTTTTTGTTGAAAATTAATTTTCTTAACTGAAAATTTAACTATTCCATTTTTGGTTAAAAATTGATCTTTTTTTAGTTGAAAGTTCACGTATTTAGTTGAAAATTCGAATTTTTCGGTCAAAAATCAATTTTTTTCCTTGAAAATTCACCATGTTTGGTTGAAAATTTAACTTTTTGGTGAACAAATAATTTACGTAAGAAATTCAACAATTCTGTTAAAAAGTCATTTTTTGGTTGAAAATCCAACTGTTTTGGTAGAAAATTCTGCTATTCTGGTAGAAAATGTAACTATATTGTTGAAAATGCCTTTTTTTTTTGTTGAAAATTATTTTTTAACTAAAAATTTATCTTTTTTAGTTGAAAAATCATGTATTTTGTTGAAATTTTGTTTTCTTGGTAGAAAATTAAGATTTTTGCTTGAAAATTCATATTTTTGGTTAAAAAATGAACTATTTTGTTTAAAACTTAAATTATATTGGTGAAAAATTGAGCTTTTTTGTTCAATTTTTTTTCATGTTGAAAATTACTTTTTTAACTGAAATTTATCTTTTTTAGTTGAAAAATCATGTATTTTATTGAAATTTTGTTATCTTGGTAGAAAATTAAGATTTTTGCTTAAAAATTCATATTTTTGGTTAAAAAATGAACTATTTTGTTTAAAAATTAAATTATTTCGGTGAAAAATTTAATTATTTTGTTAAATTTTTTTTATGTTGAATATTACTTTTTTAACGGAAATTTATCTTTTTTAGTTGAAAATAAATGTATTTTGTTAAAATTTTGTTTTCTTTGTAGAATATTACGATTCTTGCTTGAAAATTCAACTATTTGGTTGAACGTTAATGTATTGTATTAAACATTCGTGGTTTTTGGTAGACAATATTTTGGCTTGAAAATTCATCTTTTTGGTTAACAATTAATCTACTTTGTTGAAAATTAAAGAATTTTGTTTAAAAAATTTCCTTTTGGTTGAAAAATCATCTGTTTGGTTGAAAAATCGTTGTCTTTTGGTTTTGAAAATATATTTTTTAACTGAAAATTTTACGATTTCAGTTAAAAATTCATAATTTTACTTGAAAATTCATCTCTCTTTAGTTGAAATTTAATTTTTTAACTGAAAATTTAACTATTTCATTTGAAATTGTAAACTTATTTTTATTAGTTGAAAGTTCAACTTCAAATTCAACTTCAAATTAGTGCTTTTCTATGAAAGTTCTTTTTTTTTTTTGTTTTTTTGAAAATTCTTTTTTTTTTAAGGAAAATTTTTTTTTACCTGAAAATTTAACTGTTCTATTTTTTTTTCTATTTTTTTCTATTTTTTATTTAAAAAACGGTCGAAGAAAAATTCGCTGTGAGGAAATACTCCAATGCACTGAATATACATATACATATAATTGTTCTATTTTTTATTGTAAATTCATCTTTTTAGTAGAAAATTTAACTATTTTGTTGAAAAATCATGTATTTTGTTAATAATTTGTCTTTTTTAGTAGAAAATTAATTTTCTTGGTTGAAAATCAACTGCTTGGTTAAAATATAAGTTACTTTCTTAAAAATTCATTTTTTGGTTGGAAATGCATCATTTTAGTTGAAAATTCATCTCTTTGGTTAAAAATGTATCTATTTTGTTTAAAATTATTTTTTTTTGTAGAAAATTAATGTTTTAAATTGAAAGGTAACTATTCCATTTTTGGTTAAAAATTTATCTTTTTTAGTTGAAAATTCAGCTACATTGTTAAAAATTCGTATTTCTCGTTAGAAAATTTATCTTCTCGGTTAAATATTAATGTTTTTGGTTGAAAATTCATGTATTTTGTAAAAAATGTGTCTTTTTTAATAAAAAATTAATTTTCTTTGTTGAAAATTCAACCACTTGGTTGAAAGTTGAGCTGCTACGTTAAAAATTCATTTTTTGTTTGGAGATGCATCATTTTAGTCGAAAAATCATCTCTTTGGTTAAAAATTTATCTATTTTGTTGAAAATTCGTTTTTTTTTGGTAAAAAATTAATTTTTGAAGTTGAAAGATAACTGTTCCATTTTTGGTTGACAATTAGTCTTTTTTAGTTAAATATTTAACTATTTGGTTGAAAATTCTAGTATTCCTATCTTTGAAAGTTGGTATTCGTCGTTTAGTTACCGTTACCGTTACTTAGTTAACCATAAGGCGATTTCATCGACCATGGGCGATCTGTGTTTATTTGAACTCGAGATGTTTGTTTTCATAAGAAGCTTAGTGGAAGTATATGCAATTATACTTCGGTATATATACGATTCTTTTCACGCATTTTTTAAAAAGAAGGCTTTTAATTAATATTTTAAATATTTTATTCGTATTTTGAAAGATTCATTTTCGATTTAACGTTTTAGTCATGGTTCATTTATATTTCAAAATGTTTGAAACTTTCGAAATTTGAAGTACCATTTATTTTATCATTGTGTTTGGATTTTTTATAATAAATTTTGTTAATTTTTTATTTAAAAACCAAATTTACATTTTGTTTTAACTTTTCAGAAGGACCTTGGCCTTTTTCAACAAATAGGATAAATTAGTTTAGGGTATCAAGAAAGAATGTATTTCCAATAATTCGTTTCTACGATAGCTTGCAAATATATAATAATTATGAATTATTTTAACAATTTTCATAAACATATTTAGAGTTTGGCTATTTTTCAAGGAATAGGTAGAGTTTGTTTACAAAGTCAACTACGAATGTCTTTCTGATGACACTTTTCTATGTTGCTTCGTAAATTTACAATAATTATCAATAATTTAAACAATTTGCATAGACAACTTCAGAGTTTGGCTATTTTTCAACGAATAGGCTAAATTTCTTTTAGAGAATTCACTAAGAATATCCTTCCGACGACTCTTTTCTATGAAGCTTTGCAAATTTACAGGAATCATTAATTATTTAAACAGTCTTCATAAACATATTTAGAGTTTGGGTATTTTTCAAGGAATGGGCACAATTTGTTTACGGAGTCAACTGAGAATATCTTTCCGATAACTCTTTTCTATGTTGCTTTATAAATTTACAAGAATTATTAATTATTTAAACAATTTTGATTGAAAAATTAAGAGTTTGGCTATTTCTGAACGAATAGGCTCAATTTTGTACAGAATTAAGTAAGAATATCTTTCAGATTACTTTTTTCTATGATGTTAAAAAAGTCTTTCTGATGACTATTTTCTATGTTGCTTATGTAAATTCACAAGAACGATTAATTTTTTTTAACAATTTCTATAAACGAATAAGCTCTATTTGTTTACGGAATCAACTAAGAATGTCTTTCCGATGACTCTTTTCTATGTTGCTTTGTAAATTTACAAGAATTAATAATAATTTAGACAATTTTCATACAGAAATTTAAAGTTTGGCTATTTTTTAACAAATATGCTAAATTTTTTTTACATAATTAGCTGAGAATGTCTTTCCAATTACTTTTTTGTATGATGATTTGCAAATTTTCAAGAATGATTAATTATTTAAACAATTTTCATAAACAAATTAAGAGCCCGGTCATTTTTCAACGAATAGGATCAATTAGTTTAGGGAATCAAGAAAGAATGTATTCCCAATAAATCTTTTCTACGATACTTTCAAAATATACAATAATTATTAATTATTTTAACAATTTTCCTAAACATATTCAGAGTTTGACTTATTTTTTAAGGAATAGGCAGAATTTGTTTACGGAGTCAACTAAGAATGTCTTTTCGATGACTATTTTATATGCTGCTTTGTAAATTTACAAGAATTATTATTTGTAATATCATTATTCTGAACGAAGTGGCTCAATTTGTTTACATAACCAAAAAGAATGTATTAAAAATAAGTCTTTCCTATGTTTCTTTGCAAATTTACAATAATTGTTAATTATTTGAACAATTTTCATACACATATTCAGAGTTTGGCTGTTTTTCAACAAATAGGCTCACTTTGCTTACGAATTCAACTAAGAATATCTTTCCGATGACTGTTATCTATGTTGCTTTGTAAATTTACAATAATTTTCAATTATTTCAACAATTGTAATTAAAAAACTGAGAATTTGGCTATTTTTTAACGAACACACTCCAATTTTTATAGAATTAAGTAAGAACAGCTTTCCAGTGACTTTTTGCTATAATGCTCTGCAAATTTCAAAGAATGAATAACTATTCAAACAATTTTGATAAACAAATCAAGAGTTTGGCTATTTTTTAAAGAATAGGCTCCACTTGTTTTGTTAAAAATTTGTCTTATTTGGTATAAAAATAAAAGTTCATTATTTATTCAGTTGGAGATGCATCATTTTAGTTGAAGATTTATCTCTTTGGTTAACAATTCAACTACTTTGTTGAAAATTCGTTTTGTTTTGGTAAAAAATGAATTTTTTTAATTAAGAAGTATCTTTTCCATTTTTGGTTGAAAATTCAATTATTTTATTGAAAATTCCTATTTTTTGGTAGAAAATTGATCCTGTCTGTTAAAAATTCATGTTTTTGGTTGAAAATTCAACTATTTGATTAAAAATTAATCTACTTTGTTGAAAATTAAACAATTCTGTTAAAAATCATTCTTTTTGGTTTAAAAGTAAATAACTGTTTTGTTGAAAAATCTTGGTCTTTTGGTTGATAATGTAGTTTTTAACTGAAATTTTAACGACTCATCCAAATGAAAATTCATCATTTTAGTTGAAAATTCATCTCTTTAGTTGAAAATTTAACTTTTACGTGAACAATCTACTTTGTAGTTAATTCAACAATTCTGTTAAAAAAATCATTTTTTGTTATTCAAAATTCAACTGTGTTGGTAGTAAATTCAGCTATTTTGGTAGAAAATTCAACTTATTGTTGAAAATTCATCTTTTTGCTTAAAAATTCAACTATTTGGTTAAAAATTAAACTATTTTGGTGAACATTTTAACTATTTAGATGAACATTGTTTTTTTATGTTTAAAATTAGTTTTTAACTGAAAGTTTATCTTTTTTAGTAGAAAATAAATGTATTTTGTTGAAATTTCTTTTTCTTGGTAGAAAATTAAGATTGTTGCTTGAAAATTAAACTATTTGTTTGAACATTTATGTATTCTGTAAAAAATTCGTGGTTTTGGGTAGAAAATTAATCTTTTTGCTTGAAAATTGATCTTTTTGGTTGAAAAAAACTATTTTGGTTAAAAATTAAACTATTTTGTTGAAAAATTAAACTATTTTATTGAAAATTCCTTTTTTTTAATGTTGAATATTCCTTTTTTAATTGGAAATTTATCTTTTTAGTAGAAAATAAATGTATTTTGATGGAATTTCGTTTTTTTTTGGTAGAAAATTAAGATTCTTGCTTGAAAATTCATCTTTTTGGTTAAAAATTCAAATATTTGGTTGAACATGTATGTATTTTGTTAAAAATTCTTTTTTTTTTGTTGAAAATTAATTTTTTCAATTGAAAATTTAAGCGTTCAATTTTCCATTGTAAATTTATCTTTTTTAGTTCAAAATTCAATAACAATTTTGTTAAAAATTCGTATTTTTCGGTAGAAAAATCTTCTCGGTTAAAAATTCATGTTTTTGTTTGAAAATTCAACAATTTGGTTAACAATTAATCTACTTTTGTTGAAAATTAAACAGTTTTGTTAAAAAGTATTCCTTTTGGTTTATGTGTCAACTGTTTAGTTGAAAAATATTTGGTCTTTTGGTTGAAAATGTAGTTTTTAACTGAAATTTTAACGACTCCAGATGAAAATTCATCATTTAGTTGAAAATTCATCTCTTTAGTTGAAAATTTAACTTTTTGGTGAACAATTAATCTGCATACTTTGTAGTTAATTTAACATTTCTGTTAAAAAGGCATTTTTTGTTGTTGAAAATTCAACTGTTTTGGTATCTTTTTTGACTGAAAATTTATCTTTTTTAGTTGAAAAATTATGTATTTTGTAAAAAATTTATTTTCTTGGTAGAAAATTAAGATTTTTGCTTGAAACTTCATCTTTTTGCTTAAAAGTTCAACCATTTGATTGCGCGTTTACGTATTTTGTTAAAAATTCGTGATTTTTGGAAGAAAATTAATCTTTTTGGTTAAATATTGAACTATTTTGGTTATAAATTAAACTGTTTTGGTGGAAAATTGAACTATTTTGATTAAAAATTGGTCTTATTTAGTAGAAAATTAAAAGTTTATTATTTATTCAGTTGGAGATGCATTATTTTAGTTGAAGATTTACCTCTTTGGGTAACAATTTAACTATTTTTTGAAAAATTCGCTTTTTTTGTAATTATTTTTTTTTAATTGTGAATCAACTATTCTATTCTTGGTTGAAAATTTATCTTTTTAGTTGAAAATTCAACTATTTTATTGAAAATTCATATTTTTTGGTAGAAAATTGATCTTTTCTGTTAAAAGCAATTTTGTTACAAATTACTCTTTTTGGTGAAAAGTCAAATGTTTAGTTGAAAAATCGTCTTTCGGTTGAAAATGTAGTTTTCCACTGAAATTTTAACGATTCCAGATGAAAATTCATCATTTTAGTTCAAAATTCATCTCTTCAGTTGAAAATTAATTTTTTTAACTGAAAATTTAACTGTACCATTTTTTATTGTAAATTTATATTTTTTAGTTGAAAATTCAACTATTTGATTAAAAATTTAACTATTTCAATGAAAATTGTTTTTCTATAACAAATTATTTTTTTGAATTGATGGGTAACTATTCCATTTTTGGTTGAAAATTTATCATTCAACCATTTGTTTAAAAATTAATCTTCTTTGTTGAAAACTAAACAATTTTGTTAAAAATTATCCTTTTTGGTTGAAAAGTAAACTTTTTTGTTGAAAAATTGTTGTTTTTTGGTAAAAATGTATTTTTTAACTGAAAATGTAACGATTCCAGTTGAAAACTCATCTGTTTGGTTGTAATTTAATTTTTTAACTGAAAATTGAGCTATTCCATTTCCAGTGGAAAAGTTATCATATATTGTCTTGAATTTTTTTTTTTTCAGTAGAAAATTAATTTTCTTGGTGAATATTCGTGTGAGTATTTTAGGCGGAGTAATTCAGGATATTTTTATATAATCTTATCTTTAGGAGTTTTCCCCCCCCTCGCTTAAAAATGAGAAAAAACTCGATTAAAAATATTTCATTCTTAATCAAAATTTTTTTTAATATAAACACTAAACTCATGATTCTTTCTAATCTGCAGGGTTTGCTTATGAATAATTTAAGATTTCTTTTAACTGAGTTTACATATTTTACCGCAATTTTCTTGAAAGAAGTCTTTCTTTTTATGTAAATTTTTGTGAAAAGAATATTTTGAATTGTAGGAATTTTTAGAAATGCATTTTAAATATTTTAGATTGTTTTCTGTTCCTAATCGGAAAATTTAATAATCTAAATAGATTTGTTTCATAATCACCCACAAAAAAAAAGAGATTTTGTAAGCCACAAATCATGATTTCTAACTTCTATTCTATTCGTTCGCATTCAAGGTTGAATCACACGTGGCTTCCCACAATCATTTATTAAATGCACGTGGGTGACCTGAAGAAAAAAGAAGGAAAAATTAGAATTTCTTATGGTAGGCGTAGGATACCTTTAACATTGAAAGTATCGATTCCGGAAACCCAACAATCTCGTTTCTCGGCATTAGTTCCTCTTTTCAAGTCCATACAAGTCATATCTTTTCAGTACAATATTAATATTAATAATAATAATAATAATAATAATAATTACACGCTCTTATCAGATCACTTGATTGCATTATAATAATGCGTCCATGAATGATAATATATACCGGGACAGCTCCGTGCATATTATTCAAAAATAAATAAGAAAATCCAACTCTAAATGCCTTCGACATATTGGGCTGTAACCATCTTAAGCCTGAGCCATATATTTTTTTTTTGTATAATAATAATAACAGGCCTCACAGACCGGTCCCTGTATCCCCTATTGTACCCTATATTCAGTTAAGGTCCCTTAAGTACCCTATTTTCAAGATTTGGTCCCTATCGTACCCTATGTCACTTTTCTCTCAACAAATTAACTCAAGGGTTAATCACTATTCAATTCAGGACATATTTTTGAAGTGTCATGAATTCTTTTGAAATATTTCAGGGTATTTTTCAAGATTCCGATAATTTTTTAATAGATTTCAATAATTTGAAGGGATTTTTAAGATTTTAGGGTATTTTTAAAACTTATAAGGCATTTTCAAGAGCTTTTATTTTTAAATATTTTAGGGAATTTTAAAAGATTAGAACATTGCGCACTAATTACCTTTTATTTAGAATAAAATCTAAGTGGAACTACTTTGCTACAATTTAACGATTTTGCAACATTTTTACAATTATTTTTGAACTGAAAATTTAACTATTCTATGTTTGGTTAAAAATGTATCTTCTGCAGATGAAAATTCAACTATTTTGTTGAAAATGCATGTATTTTATTAAAAATTAATCTTTTTTGGTAAAAAATTAATTTTCTTTATTGAAAATTAAATTTTTAACTGAAAATTTAACTATATCATGTTTGTTTAAACATTAATCTTCTTCAGTTGAAAATTCAACTATTTGTTTGAAAACTTCTGTATTTTGTTGAAGCTTTGTCTTTTGTGGTAGAATATTAATCTTCTTATTGGTTGAAAATTCAACTATTAGGTTAAAAAATTTTATTAAAAATTAAAATATTTGGTTGAAAATTAGTGTTTTTATTGAAAATTAATTTATTTAACTAAATTTTGTTTCGAATTTTTTTTTATAGACATTTAATCTTTTTGACAGAAAATTCATTTATTTGGTTGAAAATTTAACTATTTCGTTGAAAATTTATTGTATTTGCTTAAAATTTTATTAAAAATTAAAATATTTGGTTGAAGATCCATGTATTTTGTTAAAAATTATTCTTCTTTGGTAGAAAATTAGTTGTTTTTTTTATTGAAACTTAATTTTTTCAACTAAAAATTTAGCTATTCCATTTTTCGTCTACATTTTATCTTTTCGGTTGAAAATTCATCTATTTTGTAGAAAATTTGTCTTTTTTGGTAGCAAAATAACCTTTTTGGTTGAAATTTCATTTCTTTGCTTGAAAATTAGTTTTTTTAAATTGAAAATCAATTTTTTTAACTATTCAATTTTTCGTCGAAATTTTTTTAAATGGAAATTTAATCTTTTTACTTGAAAATTCATCTGTTTGGTTGAAAATTTAACTATTAGGTTAAAAATTCTATTAAAGATAAAATGTTTGGTTCAAAATTCATGTATTTTGCTAAAAATTATTCTTTTATTGAAAATTAGTGTTTTTATTGAAAATTAATTTATGTGACTAAAAATTTGACTAAATTTTTTGTAGATTTTTTGTTATAGACATCTAATCTTTTTGACAGAAAATTCGTTTGTTTGGTGGAAAATTTTACTGTTGAAAATTTATTGTATTTGCTTAAAAACTTATTTCTCTAACAGAAACTTAAATTATTCTATTTTTTGTTGAAAAATTATCTTCTTTATTTAAAAATTTCATTAAAAGTTAAAATATTTGGTTGAAGATCCATGTATTTTCTTAAAAATTATTCTTTTATTGAAAATTAATTTATTTAACTAAAAATTTAACTATTCCATTTTTCGTCGAAATTTGTTTTGATAGACATTTAATCTTTTTGGTTGAAAATGTATCCTTTTTTTAGTTGAAAATTCATCTATTTTGTAGAAAATTTTTATTTATTTGTTAGCAATATAAATTTTTTGGTTGAAAATTCAATCATTAGGTTAAAAGCTCAATTAAAAATTAAAATATTTTGTTTAAAATTCACGTATTTTATTAAAAATTATTCTTTTTTGGTCGAAAATTAATTTTTTTGGTTGAAATTTCATTTCTTTGCTTGAAAATTAGTTTTTTAAATTAAAAATCAATTTTTTTAACTATTCAATTTTTTGTCGAAATTTTTTTTATGGACAATTAATCGTTTTAGTTGAAAATTCATCTGTTTGGTTGAAAATTTAACTATTTCATTGGAAATTTATTTTATTTGGTTAAAAATTTCTTTCTCTAACTTAAAATTAAACTGTTCTATTTTTTGTTGAAAATTTATCCTTTTTAGTTGAAAATTCATTTATTTTGTTGAAATTTTGTCTTTTTTTGGTAGCAATATAACCTTTTTAGTTGAAAATTGAACTATTTGGTTAAAAATTTATTTTTATGATAGCTATTATGGTAGCTATTTTATTTTTGCTAGAAAATTGATCTTTTTCAGTGAAAAATTCACTTATTTTGTTGAAAACTCGTCATTGCCAGAAATTTTTTTATTTATTTAAATAGTTTGAAGGGATTTCAGATTTTGAAATATTTTAGGATATTTTATTATTCCAAGACATTTTCAAGAGACTTGAATAATTTCAAGGGATTTCCAAGGGTTTTAATAATTTTAAGGGATTTTAATGGATTTTAAAGAATTTATTCACACGAAGTGAGGAATTTCGTAATTTTTCAAAGATTTGAAGAGATTTTCAAATATTTTTTGCAATTCATTTGGAATTCGCCCAGAATTCTTAATAATTAATCGTGAATTCTTTTGAATTCTTCTAAATTCACTCAATTTGACTCAATTTAGTGGATTCTTAAAAAGTTTCTGTTTAATTAATTTTGAAGTCTCTAAAACTCACCTTAAATTCATAAGCATTTCATCATATTCTTTTAAGGCCATGTGACGAGTGGGTCACGTGACCGGATTCCTACCTTACCGGCTCTTTTTTTATTTGTCAACTAATTTTCACACGAAGTGCCACATCGAGTTGAAAATTTGGGATACTAAATAAGAAACACTAAGAAACGCGGCCCTGTTCCTAAATTTTTATAATTATGAAAAAAGCAAAAAAAAATTTTGTTATAAAAAATTTTTTTTTATACTAATGAGAATTTAGGACCAGAGCCGCGTTTCTTAGTGCTTCTTATTTATTATCCCAAATTTTCAACTCGATGTGACTATTCGTGTGAAAATAAGTTGACAAATAAAAAAGTGCCAGTAAGGTAGGAATCTGGTCACGTGACCCACTCATCACATGGCCTTAAATCCTCTTTAATTTTTTCCAAACTGATTTCAAACGTACTCAATTCAATGATTTTTTAAATTATTTTTGAATTGTTTTCGATTCACTTGATTGCTTTCTGAATTCAGCTTGATTTTTTATGAATTTCATCGAATTCTTCTCATTTCCCTTAAATTCTACTAAATTCGCTCCAATTTTACTGAAATCAATGGAATTTTTTCGATTTTTAATATTATTTCTAATTCATTTGAATTCGTTTAAATTGGTTCGCAATCATTATTCACTTTTTTGGTTATAAATTAGTAAGGTTTTCAAGATTTGAAGAGATTTGAAATTATTTTTTGGAATTCACCCTGAATTCTTTTAAATTCTTTGGAATTCTCTTGAAATTGTTTAGTTCACTTGAATTCTACTAAATTAACTCAATTCAACTTAACTCAATGGATTTTTTTTTTAATTTTTAAAAGTTTTTATTTAATTGATCCTGAAGTATTATAAACTCACCTAGAATTCTTAGTCATTTCATCATATTCTTTGGAATTCCCTTGATTTTTTCTAAGCTTGTTTCAAAGTTGCTGAATTCAATGAAGTTTTTTCGTATTTTTAAATTGTTTTCAATTTATTTGAATTCTTTCAAATTCACCTTGAATTTTGATGAATTTCATCGAATTCTTTTATATACCTTAAATTCCCCTAAATTCATTCCAATTTCACAGAAAACAATGGAATTTTTTGGATTTTTAAAATTTTGTCAATTAATTTGGATTGTTTTGAATTTAACTTGAATCGCTTTGAAATCTTATGAATTTATCCTGAGTTTGTAACCCTTTGGGTGTGAAAAAAGTACCCTATAAGCGTGACAAGAAGTACCCTTTGATCCCTATATTTTATCCCATAGGGACTGTGAGGCCTGCAATATTCAATTCAGGACATATTTTTGAAGTGTCTTGAATTCTTTTGAAATATTTTAGGGAATTTTTAAAGATTCCGATAATTTTTTAATAGATGTCAAGAATTTGAAAGGATTTTTAAGATTTCAAACTATTTTTCAAACTTCTAAGGCGTTTTCAAGAGCTTTTATTTTTAAATATTTTAGGGAATTTTAAAAGATTAGAACATTGCGCACTAATTACACTTTATTTAGAATAAAATCTACTAAGTGGAACTACTTTGTTACAATTGAACGATTTTGTAACATTTTTAAAATTATTTTTGAACTGAAAATTTAACTATTCTATGTTTGGTTAAAAATTTATTTTCTGCAATTAAAAATTCAACTATTTGGTTGAAAATTCATGTATTTTATTACAAATTAATCTTTTTTGGTGGAAAATTAATCTTTTTGGTTCAATTTTGGTTTAATTAGCTTTATTTTTTATTCAAACATAAATTTTTAACTGAAAATTTAATTATATCATGTTTTTTTGAACATTAATCTTCTTCAGTTGAAAATTCAACTATTTGTTTGAAAACTTCTGTATTTTGTTGAAGCTTTGTCTTTTGTGGTAGAATATTAATCTTCTTGGTGACAAATTCACCTTTACGGTTGAAAATTCGACTATTAGGTTAAAAATTCCATTAAAAATTAAAATATTTGCATGAAAATTCATGTATTTTGCTAAAAATTATTCTTTTTTGCTAGAAAATTAGTTTTTTATTGAAAATTTATTTTTTCTTTTATTGAAAATTAGCGTTTTCATTGAAAATTAATTTTTTAAACTAAAAATGTAACTAAATTTTTTGTCGATTTTTTTTTTATAGTCATTTAATCTTTTTGACAGAAAATTCATTTGTTTGGTTGAAAATTGAACTATTTCGTTGAAAATTTATTTTATTTGCTTAAAAAGTTATTTCTCTAGCTGAAAATAAAATTATTCTATTTTTTGTTGAAAAATGATCTTTTTTATTTGAAAATTTCGTTAAAAATTAAAATATCCTATCTTTGAAAACCCATCTTGGTGCGTTACTATTTCCGTTACCGTTACAATGATTTAGTTTTGTGCACCAGGCCGTTGAAGACGTCATCTACGATAAATTTTTAACAATTTAAATTGTGTCAACATCCAAAATAACTAACCAAAATAACTAAAAGTGGTGAGCCGAGGATCCGCGTGCACCGGGTCACGCACCAGGTACTTTAGCGCGTATTCTACGAGAACTTTTTAAAAATTTAAATTGTGCCAACATCAAAAATAACTAAAAGTGGTGAGCCGAGGATCCGGATGCACCGGTTCGCGCACCAGGTGTTTTAGCGCGTATTCTACGAGAACTTTTTAAAAATTTAAATTGTTCCAACATCCAAAATAACTAAAAGTGGTGAGCCCAGGATCCGGGTGCACCAGGTCATGCACCAGATAGTTTAACGCGTATTCTACGAGAACTTTTTAAAAATTTAAATTGTGCCAACATCCAAAATAACTAAAAGTGGTGAGCCGAGGATCCACGTGCACCGGGTCACGCACCAGGTAGTTTAACACGTATTCTACGAGAATTTTTTTAAAATTTAAATTGTGCCAACATCCAAAATAACTAAAAGTGGCGAGCGGAGGATCCGGGTGCACCGGGTCACGCACCAGGTAGTTTAACGCGTATTCTACGAGAACTTTTTAAAAATTTAAATTGTGCCAACATCAAAAATAACTAAAAGTGGTGAGCCGAGGATCCAGGTGCATCGGGTCACGCACCAGGTAGTTTAGCGCGTATTCTACGAGAACTTTTTAAAAATTTAAATTGTTCCAACATCCAAAATAACTAAAAGTGGTGAGCCGAGGATCCGGGTGCACCGGTTCGCGCACCAGGTAGTTTAGCGCGTATTCTACGAGAACTTTTTTAATATTTAAATTGTTCCAACATCCAAAATAACTAAAAGTGGTGAGCCGAGGATCCAGGTGCACCGGGTCACGCACCAGGTAGTTTAGCGCGTATTCTACGAGAACTTTTTTAATATTTAAATTGTTCCAACAGCCAAAATAACTAACAGTGGTGAGCAGACGATCCGGGTGCACCGGGTCAAGCACCAGGTAGTTTAAGACGTCATCTGCGAGAACTTTTTCAAAACTTAAATTGTGGCAACAGCCCAAATAACTACCAGTGGTGAGTCGATGATACGCATAAAGCGATCTCATCGACGTTGGGCGAGCTGTGTTTATTTGAACTCGAGATGTTTGTTTTCATAAGAAGCTTAGGGGAAGTCTATGCATGTACACTTCGGTATATATACGATTCCTTGGACTCATTTTTTAATATTTTATTCGTATGTTGAAAAATTCATTTTCGATTAGTCATAGTTCATTTACATTTCAAAATGTTTCAAAATTTCCGAATTTTGAGTACCGTTTATATTTTTTAATTGAAGCTTTTGACATTTCGGAAAATTTGTGTTTGGATTTTTTATAATAAATTTAGTTAATTTTTTATTTAAAAAACAATTTTTAAATATTACGCAATTGAAAATATGATTTCATTAATTTCAATACTTAGTTTTCATTTCAATCCAGTTCTATCCAGTTTTAGGCTTGGACTCGTAGATTCGAAAGGCGATATCTTTCAAATTACTTTTTTCTATGATGCTAAGAAAAGTCTTTCTGATGACTATTTTCTATGTTGCTTATGTAAATTCACAAGAACGATTAATCATTTAAACAGTTTCCATAAACGAATAAGCTCAATTTGTTTACGGAATCAACTAAGAATGTCTTTCCGATGACTCTTTTCTATGTTGCTTTGTAAATTTACAAGAATTAATGATAATTCAAACAATTTTCATACAGAAATTAAATGTTTGCCTATTTTTTAACAAATAGGTAGAGTTTGGCTATTTATTAACAAATATGCTAAATTTTTTACAGAATTAGCTAAGAATATCTTTCCAATTAATTTTTTGTAGGATGATTTGCAAATTTTCAAGAATTATTAATTATTTAAACAATATTCATCAACAAATTAAGAACCTGGTCATTTTTCAACGAATAGGATCAATTACTTTAGGGAATCAAGAAAGAATGTATTCTCAATAAATCTTTTCTACGATACTTTGTAAATATACAATAATTAATCATTATTTTAATCATTTTCCTGAACATATTCACAGTTTGTCTATTTTTGAACGAATATGCAGAATTTGCTTTCGGAGTCTCTTTTCTATGTTGTTCTGTAAATTTACAAGAATTAATAATAATTTGAATAATTTTCATACAGAAATTTAAATTTTGCCTATTTTTTAACAAATATGCTAAATTTTCTTACAGAATTAGCTAAGAATATCTTTCCAGTGGCTTTTTTGTATGATGATTTGCAAATTTTCAATAATTATCAATTATTTAAACAATTTTCATAAAAAAATTAAGAACCCGATCATTTTTCAACGAATAGGATCAATTAGTTTAGGGAATCAAGAAAGAATGTATTCCCAATAAATCTTTTCTACAATACTTTGCAAATATACAATAATTAATCATTATTTTAATAATTTTCCTGAACATATTCAGAGTTTGTCTATTTGTCAAGGAATAGACAGAATTTGTTTACGGAGTCTCTTTTCTATGTTGTTCTGTAAATTTACAAGAATTAATAATAATTTGAATAATTTTCATACAGAAATTTAAAGTTTGCCTATTTTTTAACGAACAGGTAGAGTTTGGCTATTTTTTAACAGATTTGCTAAATTTTCTTACAGAATTAGGTAAAAATATCTTTCCAATGACTTTTTTGTATGATGATTTGCAAATTTTCAATAATTATTAATTATTTAAACAATTTTCATAAACAAATCAAGAACATGGCCATTTTTCAAGGTATATGATCAATTAGTTTAGGGAATCAAGAAAGAATGTATTCCCAATAAATCTTTTCTACGATACTTTGCAAATATACAATAATTAATCATTATTTCAACAATTTTCATAAAGATATTCAGATTTTGGCTGTTTTTCAAAGAATAGACTCAATTTGTGTACGAATGCAACTAAGAATATCTTTCCGATGACTGTTATCTATCTTGCTTTGTAAATTTACAATAATTTTCAATTATTTAAACAACTTCAACTAAAAAACTGAGATTTTGGCTATTTTTTAACGAATAGGCTTTATTTTTTATAGAATTAAGTAAGAATATCTTTCCAGTGACTTTTTGCTATAATGCTCTGCAAATTTCAAAGAATAAATCATTATGTAAACAATTTTGATAAACAAATCAAGAGTTTGGCTATTTTTTAAAAAATAGGCTCAATTTGTTTACGGAATCAATAAAGAATGTTTTTCAAATAACTCTTTCCTATGTACGATACTTTGAAATTATACAATAATTATTAATTATTTAAACAATTTTCATAAACACATTCAGAACAATTTGTTTGCGGAGTCAACTAAGATTGTCTTTCCGATGACTCTTTATTATGTTTTGTAAATTTACAAGAATTATTAATTATTTAAACAATTTAGATTAAAAAATTTAGAGTTTAGCTATTTTTCAACGAATAGGCTCAATTTTTTACAGAATTAGATAAGAATATCTTTCCGGTGACATTTTTCTATAATGCTCTACAAATTTCAAAGAATTAATTATTATTTAAACAATGTTGATAAAGAAATTAAGAGTTTGACAATTTTTCAACGAGTAGGCTCAATTTGTTTACGGAATCAATAAAAAACATTTTCAAATAACTCTTTCCTATGTATGATACATTGAAAATTTACAGTAATTATTAATTATTTAAACATGTTTATCAACATATCCAGAATTTAGCTATTCTTCGAGGAATAGGCACAATTTGTTCACGGAGTCAAAAAGTATGTCTTTCCGAAGACTCTTTTTCTAGGTTGCTTCACAAATTCATATTTTGGCTATTTTCAACGAATAGGCTAAATTTTTTTATAGAATTAACCAAGAATATCTTTCCGATGACTTTTTTGTATGATGCTTTGCCAATTTCCAAGAATTATAAATTATTTAAACAATTTTCATAAACAAATTATGAGCTTGGTCTTTTTTCAACGAATAGGCTCAACTTTTTGCAGAATTAACTAAGAATATCTTTCTGATGACTTTTTCTATCATGCTTTGCAAATTTACAATAATTATTAATTATTTCAACAAATTAAGAGTTCGGCCATTTTTAAATGAATGGGCTCAGTTTATTTACGGGATCACCAAGAATGTATTTCCAATAACTCTTTTATACGGTACTTCGCAAATTTACAATAATTATTATTAATCAAACAATTTTTATGAACATATTCAGAGTTTGGCTATTTTTCAAGGAGTAGGCTTAATTTTAACAGAATTAAATAAGAATATATTTCAGATGACTTTTTTCTATATTGTTCCTCAAATTTACAAGATTTATTAATTATTTGAACAATTTTTATCAAAAAATTAAGAGTTTGACTATTTCTGAAATAATAGGCCCAATTTGTTTCCATAATCAACAAAGAATGTATTTCCAATAACTATTTTCTGCGATACTTTGCAAATATACAATAATTAATAATTATTTGAACAATATTCATAAACAAATTCAGATTTCAGCTATTTGTCAACGAATAGGCTACATTTTTTCACAGAATTAACTAAGAATATCTTTCTGATTACTCTTTTCTATTTTGCTTTATAAATTTACAAGAATTATTAATTATTTACACAATTTCGATTAAGAAATTAACAGTTTGGCTATTTTTAAACGAATAGGCTCAATTGTTTACAGAATTAGGTCAGAATATCTTTCCGATGACTTTTTTTTATATAATGCTCTGCAAATTTCAAAGAATTAATTATTATCTGAACACTGTTGATAAACAAATGAAGAGTTGGACCATTTTTCAACGAATAGGTTCAATTTTTTTACGGAATCAATAAAAAATGTTTTTCAAATCACTCTTTCCTATGTACGATGCTTTGAAAATTTACAAGAATTATTAATTATGTAGACAATGTTCATCAACATAACCAGAGCTTGGCTATTTTTCAAGGAATAGGCACAATTTGTTTACGGAGTCAAAAAGTATGTCTTTCAGAAGACTCTTTTTCTATGTTTCTTTACAAATTCAGATTTTGGCTATTTTCAACGAATAGGCTAAATGTTTTTATAGAATTAACCAAGAATATCTTTCCGATTACTTTTTTCTATGATGACGTTGAAAGTCTTTTTGATGACTCTTTTCGATGTTGTTTTGTAAATTTGCAACAATTAATAATGTTTTAAACCATTTTCATTGAAAATTTATAATTTGTCTATGTTTTAACGAATAGGCTACATTTTTTACAGAATTAACTACGAATATCATTCCGATGACTTTTTTTATACGATGCTTTGTAAATTTCTAAGAATTATTAATTATTTAAACAATCTTCATGAAGAAATCAAGAACTTGGCCATTTTTCAACGAATAGGATCAATTAGTTTAGTGCATCAAGTTTTTTTTGGCAATTAAAAAAAAATTCAAAGTTTTGTTATTTATCAACGAACAGGCTTAGCTTCTTTTAACGGAATAAACTAAGAATGCTTTTGCGGTGACTGTTTGATATGAAACTTAGCACATTTGGAAGCATTATTAATTATTTAAACAATTTTTATAAACAAATTCAGAGCTTTTCTATTTTTCAACAAATAGACTCAATTACAAAAAAATTAACTAAGAATATCTTTGCGATGACTCTTTTCTATGGTGCTTTGAAAATTCCCAAGAGTTTATAGTTTGTCTATTTTTCAACAAATATGCTCAATTTGTTAAAAAAATTATCTAAGAATATTTTTGCGATGACTCTTTTCTATGGTGCTTTGAAAATTCCCAAGATTTCATAGTTTGTCTATTTTTCAAAAAATATGCTAAAAAAAAAAAATTAACTGAGAATATCTTTGCGATTACTCTTTTATATGTTGCTTTGCAAATTCAAATTTTAAACAATTTTTGTGAGGAAATTCAGAGTTCTCTATTTTTCAAGGAATAGGCTTAATTTGTTCACGGAATCAACTAAGAATGTCTTTTAGATGATTTTTTTATGGTTATTTTGCAAATTCCCAAGAGTTATTGATTTAAAACTAAGATTCTTTTAATAATAAATTTTGTTTTTCAACGAATAGTCTCAATGTTTTTACAAAATTAACTGAGAATGTCTTTGCGGTGACTCTTT
The DNA here is from genome assembly GCA_932195095.1 of Andricus curvator. NCBI lineage: Eukaryota > Metazoa > Arthropoda > Insecta > Hymenoptera > Cynipidae > Andricus > Andricus curvator. The sequence continues at coordinate 23,608 of CAKNYM010047233.1, read as the reverse complement.
TCTATAGTGCTTTAGAAATTCCCAGTAATTATGATTTATTTAAACAATTTTTGTAAGGAAATTCAGAGTTTCCTATTTTACAACGAATAGGCTTAATTTTTTTTAACGAAATCAACTAAGAATGTCTTTTCGATGAGTTTTTTTCATAATGTTTCGCAAATTCACAAGAATTATTAATTATTTCAAACTAAGATTTTTTTATAATGAATTTTGTTTTTCAATGAATAGGCTAAATTCTTTTACAGATTTAAATGATAATATGTTTGCGATGACTCTTTTCTATAGTAATTTACAAATTCCAAAGAATTATGATTTATTTATTTAAACAATTTTTGTGAGAAAATTCAGAGTTTGGTTATTTTTCAACGAAAAGGCTTAATTTTTTTCTAACGAAATCAACTAAGTATGCTTTGCAGGTGACTGTTTGATATTATACTTTGCAAATGTACAAGAATCATTAATTATTTAAACAATTTTCATAAACAAATACAGAATTTGGCTATTTTTCAACGAATAGGCTCAAATTTTTTTACATAATTATCTAAGAATATCTTTAGTTTGGCCATTGTTCAACTAATAGGCTCAATTTGTTTAGGGAATCAACTTAGAATGCCTTTTCGATGAGTCTTTCCTACGGTACTTTGTAAATTTAAAATAATTATTGATTTTTCAAATAATTTTCATAAACAAATTCAGAGTTTGGCTATTTTTTAGCTTACATTAAAACATAGTTGCAGCTATCACCTTTTTAATAATAAGCACAACTTTTCTATCTGAACTATAATATTAAAATCAAAACCATTTGAACATTTTAAACAAATTCACTTTTACAAGAAAATATGTGCACAATATATCTAATGAGAATTAAAAACCCAGTACAAATTTTAATAATTGTAAAAGTTTTCATTAATTTCAGTCTTTATTCTTTTTGTTAATTGCTTCCAGAACATTAATAATCTCTTCAATACAATGCTATTGTGCTTTTTAAAGATTTTTTGAAATAATTTTTCACATGCAATATACTTTCCCCTCATTTTTAGTGTGCTGTAATATTAAAGCATTTTAATGAATTCATTCTGTGTTTTTTTTTTCAATTTTTTAAGAATTTAGATAGCTTTGAAGCAAGTTTAAAAAAAATTTATAATTTCAACTACAAGTTGAAATTTTTTCATTATAATTATAAATAATGGAAAATTATGAATATTTAGCAATTCATTTTATGTTTATTTTAGTTGCATTTTCGACGTCTATGACTTTTTTTAAATTTAAACAATTTAGAAATCTTAAGCAAATCAAAATGATTCCACTTTGGGCTAATTATTTTTAAAGACAAAATTACAAATTTTAATTAATATTTTGGCTCATTTTTTAATATTTCTTTTTAAAATTATAAAGCCTTACTTTTTTTCGAATTTTTTTTTCTATTAGAATAATAAACAATATAAATTATGAACATTTAGAAATTTCTTTTATTTTACTTTCATTTATATTTTAAAAGACGATTACATCCTTATAATTTTAACTAACAATAAAAAATTATGAACGTTTATAATTTTATTTTATTTAACTTTCAGTTACATTTTCAAAGAATATAGCTTCCTTCCAATTTTAACTATTATTGCAATCTTAAACAATTGAAAATATGAATTCATCTGTCATATTTTTATGAGAAAACATTAAAATTTAAATTATTTTTGGAATTTATAGAAGTTTAGAAAATTTTAAAAAGGGGTTTACCCTTGGCTTATTTATCTTTAAAGAAAATGGAGTCAACTAAGAATATCTTTCCGGTGACTTTTTTCTATGCTTGATATATTCCCAAGAATTATTAATTATTTAAACAATTTTCACAAACAAATTCATGGTTTGGCTATTTTTCAAGAAATAGGTACAGTTTGTTTACAAAGTAACTACGAATGTATTTCTGATGACACTTTTCTATGTCGCTTCGTAAATTCACAATAATTATTAATAATTTAAACAATTTCAATTAAAAAAATGAGATTTTGGTTATTTTGTAACGAATAGGCTCCATTTTTAATAGAATTAAGTAAGAATATCTTTCCAGTGACGTTTTGCTATAATGCTCTGCAAATTTCAAAGAATGAATCATTATTTAAACAATTTTGATAAACAAATCAAGAGTTTGGCTATTTTTTAAAAAATAGGCTCAATTTCTTTGCGCAATTAATTAAGCATGTTTTTTAAATACCTATTTCCTATGATACTTTAAAAATTTATAATAATTATCAATTATTTAAACAATTGTCATAGACACATTCAGAAGAATTTGTTTACAGAGTCAACTGAGATTGTCTTTCCGATGACTCTTTACTATGTTTTGTAAATTTACAACAATTATTAATTATTTGAACAATTTCGATTACAAAATTTAGAGTTTGGCTATTTTTCAACGAATAGGCTCAATTTTTTAAAAAATTAGATAAGAATTATTATTTAGACAATGTTGATAAACAAATTAAGACTTTGGCCATTTTTCAACAAACGTTTTTCGGATAACTTTTTCCTATTTATATTCAGTACTTTGAAAATTTACAATAATTATTAATTATTTAAACATGTTTATCAAAATATCCAGAGTTTAGCTATTTTTCAAGGAATAGGCACAATTTGTTTACGGAGTCCATTAAGTATGTCTTTCCGAAGACTCTTTTTCTATGTTTCATTACAAATTCAGATTTTTGCTATTTTCAACGAATAGGTTAAATTTTTTTATAGAATTAACCAAGAATATCTTTCCGATTACTTTTTTTCTATAATGCTATGCAAAGTCTTTCCGATGACTTTTTTGTATGATGCTTTGCAAATTTCCAAGAATTATTAATTACTTAAACAATTTTCATAAACAAATTGTGAGCTTGGCCTTTTCTCAATGAATAGGATAAATAAGTTCAGGGTATCAAGAAAGAATGTGAATCGAATAACCATTTTCTACGATACTTTGCAAATATACAAGAATTATTTCGACAATTTTCATAAACATATTCAGATTTTGGCTATTTTTCAAAGAATAGGCACAATTTGTTTACGGGGTCAACTAAGAATATCTTTCCGATGACTCTTTTCTATGTTGCTTTGTAAATTTACAATAATTTTTAACAATTTTAATAATTTTCATACAAAATTCAGAATTTGGCTATTTTTCAACGAATAGGCTCAATTTTTTTGGAGAATTAACCAAGAATATCTTTCCGATGACTTTTTCTATGATGCTTTGCAAATTTACAATAATTATTAAATATTTCAACAAATTAAGAGTTCAGCCATTTTTCAATGAATGGGCTCAGTTTGTGTACGGGATCACCAAGAATTTATTTTCAATAACTCTTTTCTACGGTACTTTGCAAATTTACAATAATTACTATTTATTCAAACAATTTGTATAAACATATTCAGAGTTTGGCTGTTTTTCAAGGAGCAGGCTCAATTTTAACAGAATTAAATAAGAATACATTTCAGATGCCTTTTTTCTGTATTGTTTTGCAAATTTACAAGATTTATTAATTATTTAAACAATTTTCATTAAAAAATTAAGAGTTTGGCTATTTCTGAAAGAATAGGCCCAATTTGTTTCCAGAATGGACAAAGAATGTATTTTCAATAACTATTTTCTACGATACTTTGCTCATTTACAATAATTATTAATTATTTAAACAATGTTCATAAGCATATTCAGAGTTTGGGCATTTGTCAAGGAATAGACAAGATTTGTTTCCGGAGTCAACTAAGATTGTCTTTCCGATGCTCTTTTCTATGTTGTTTTGTAAATTTACAAGAATTATTAATTATTTAAACAAATTTGATGAAAAAATAAGAATTTGGCTATTTTTCAACGAATAGGGTAAATTTTTTATAGAATTAACTAAGAATATCGTTCCGGTGACTTCTTTCTGTTATGCTCTTCAAATTTCCAAGATTTAAATAATTATTTAAAATATTTTCATGAACAAATTAAGAGTTTGGCAATTTATCGAAGAAACCCTGCCGTCAAACCTCCTGCTCGACATTAATTGAAACCGAGGTTAAAACGCAGCGAATACACAACTCGGTCGTATACGTCGCAGATGGTCATCCATCCGAGTGCTATGCACGCTCGAAATGGCTTGACATCTGGACTCTTCTCGAGTCGAGATCATTTACTGTGTATTTCTATGAAAATTTGTACGCGCCGACATTTTATAAGTTTTTTTCCGAAGTTGCATGAAAATGTTTAGAGTTGCACAATTATTTATTCTGCATCGTGAGAAGGTATCCATGCGAAGCCGTGTACAAATCAAAATTATTGAAGTAAAAATTAATGTAATGGTATTTTATTGAACTTCATTTCCAAATGAAATAATTACATGTAAATAAATTGTTCGCGCGCGGAGCGCGCGTATGAGCCTCTAGTTTGGTTGAAAATCCATGTATTTTGTTAAAAATTATTCTTTTTTGGTAGAAAAATAGTTTTTTTCTATTGGAAATTAATTTTTTTAAACTAAAAATGTAACTATTCCCTTTTTCGTCGACATTTTTTTTCATAGACATTTAATCTTTTTGGTTGAAAAATCATCCTTTTTAGTTGAAAATTCATCTATTTTGTAGAAAATTGGTCTTTTTTTGGTAGCAATATAACCTTTTTGGTTGAAAATTCAATCATTAGGTTGAAAACTCCATTAAAAATTAAAATATCTTGTTTAAAATTAATTAATTTTTTTGGTTGAAATTTCATTTCTTTGCTTGAAAATTAGTTCTTTTTATTGAAAATTAATTTTTTTAACTATTCAATTTTTCGTCGAAACTTTTTTTATTGAAATTTCATCGTTTTAGTTGAAAATTCAACTGTTTGGTTGAAAATTTAACTATTTCGTTGGAAATTTATGTTATTTCGTTAAAAACTTATTTCTCTAACTTAAAACTAAACTGTTCTATTTTTGGTTGAAAATTTATCTTTTTTAGTTGAAAATTCATCTATTTTGTTGAAATTTTGTCTTTTTTTGGTAGCAATATAACCTTTTTGGATGAAAATTGAACTATTTGGTTAAAAATTTATTTTTATGATTGAAACTATTTTATTTTTTCTAGAAAATTGATCTTTTTCAGTTAAAAATTCACCTATCCTATCTTTGAAAGTTGGTATTCGTCGTTTAGTTACCGTTACCGTTACTTAGTTAACGATAAGACGATCTCATCGACGATGGGCGATCTGTGTTTATTTGAACTTGAGATGTTTGTTTTCATAAGAAGCTTAGTGGAAGTATATGCATTTATACTTCGGTATATATACGATTCCTTTCACGCATTTTTTAAAAATAAGGCTTTTAATTAACATTTTAAATATTTTATTCGTATTTTGAAAGATTCATTTTCGATTTAACGTTTTAGTCATAGTTCATTTATATTTCAAAATGTTTGAAACTTTCGAAATTTTGAGTACCATTTATTTTTTAATTGTGTTTGGTTTTTTTTATAATAAATTTTGTTAATTTTTTTATTTAAAAACCAACTTTACATTTTTGTTTAACTTTTCAGAAGGACCTTGGCCTTTTTTCAATGAATAGGATAAATTAGTTTAGGGTATCAAGAAAGAATGTATTTCCAATAATTCGTTTCTACGATAGCTTGCAAATATATAATAATTATTAATTATTTTAACAATTTTCATAAACATATTTAGAGTTTGGCTATTTTTCAAGGAATAGGTACAGTTTGTTTACAAAGTCAACTACGAATGTCTTTCTGATGAAACTTTTCTATGTTGCTTCGTAAATTTACAATAATTATTAATAATTGAAACAATTTGCATAAACAAAGTGTTTGGCTATTTTTCAACGAATACGGTAAATTTCTTTTACAGAATTCACTAAGAATATCCTTCCGATGACTCTTTTCTATGAAGCTTTGCAAACTTACAAGAATTATCAATTATTTTAACAAATTAAGAGTTTGGCCACTTTCCATCGAATAAGCCCAATTTGTTTACGGAATCACCAATAATGTATTGCCAATAACTCTTTTCTACGATACTTTGCACAGTTACAATAATTATTAATTATTTAAACAGTCTTCATAAACATATTCAGAGTTTGGGTATTTTTCAAGGAATAGGCACAATTTGTTTACGGAGTCAACAAAGAATATCTTTCCGATTACTCTTTTCTATGTTGCTTTATAAATTTACAAGAATTATTAATTATTTAAACAATTTTGATTAAAAAATTAAGAGTTTGGCTATTTCTCAACGAATAGGCTCAATTTTTTTTACAGAATTCAACTAAGAATATCTTTTCGATGACTGTTATCTATGTTGCTTTCTAAACTTACAATAATTTTCAATTATTTAAACAATTTTAATTTAAAAACTGAGAGTTTGGCTATTTTTTAACGAATAGGCTCCATTTTTTATAGAATTAAGTAAGAATATCTTTGCAGTGACTTTTTGCTATAATGCTCTGCAAATTTCAAAGATGAATAATTATTTAAACAATTTTGATAAAAAAAAACAAGAGTTTGGCTATTTTTTAAAGAATAGGCTCAATTTGTTTACGGGCTCAATAAAGAATGTTTTTCAAATACCTCTTTCCTATGATACTTTGAAAATTTACAATAATGATTAATTATTTAAACAATATTTTAATGGATTTCAAAGAATTTATTCACACGAAGTGAGGAATTTCGTAATGTTTCAAACATTTGAAGAGATTTCCAAATATTTTCTGCAGTGTGGAATTCGCCCTGAATTCTTAATAAATAATTAATCCTGAATTATTTTTAATTCTTCTAAATTCACTCAATTTGACTCAATTCAGTGGATTCTTAAAAAGCTTTTGTTTAATTCTTCTTGAAGTCTCTAAAACTCACCTGAAATTCGTAAGTATTTCATCAAATTCTGACATGAAATACCCTTTGATCCCTATTTTTATCCCATAGGGACTTTGAGGCCTGTAATAATGTTTTCTTAAAATCAACTTGTAAAACTTCTCCTTTTTCTTAAATTATTATACTACTTCGAAATCTCTTTTCCAATATTCTTTCTATAATAGAATCGCTTTAGAGGTTCACAAGCGTGAATTAGGAAAAGTGGATGGAAAAGTGCCAAAAGTTCTGTTGTAAATCAAGATTTTATTCTATTATAGGAACCTTTCTAAGTTCGGAGGGCTTTAGCATTTTTGAGTCTACTATTCCAATGGAATTGTTTTGGTTTTCAAAAATGTTGTTCCATTCAATTGAATTATTTTTCATATGATTTGGGAACGTTGCATATGATTTACAGAGGTTTCCTTATAGGGATCGTACTTAAATTACGTAACATCTCAGGGGGGGGGGGCCCTTCACTCATGTACGTAATTTTTGCAAATTCGCAAAAAGTTTCTCCTGAAGATTATCCTTTTAGTTATAAATTTTATTATTTGGTTGAAAATGTAACAATTTTCTTAAAAAGACATCATTTTTTTTTGCAAATTCAACTGTTTTGTTAAAAATTTGTCTTTTTTGTTCAAAAATTCAACTCTTTTCGTATAATATTAAAGTTTTGTTTAAAATTCATATTTTGTTGCTGATAAGTCCACTGAAATATTTTTTGGATGAGAAATATTTTTTCTGAAAATTTGTCTTTTTAATTTAAAAGTTCATCTTTTTTTAGTAGAAATATTGCATCTTTCTTGGACAAAAATGTAACTGTTTTGTTGAAAATTCAATTATTTTCTAGAAAATTTACTTTTTGTTTAAAATTTGTATTTTTCTGTAGAAAAGTCCATTTAAATCCTTTTGGATGAAAATTCAACTCTTTTTTAGAAAATTTGTCTTTTTGATTTAAAAATTCACCTGTTTTAGTAGAATTTTCATTTTTCTTGGACAAAAATGCAACTGTTTTGTTGAAAATAAACTATTTTGTTAAAAAGTCAGACTTTTGGTTGAAAATTCTACTGTTTTGTTGAAAATTTAAGTATTTCGTAGAAAATGTACTTTTTGTTCAAAATTCATATTTTGTGTTAAAAAATGAACTCAAAGCTGTTCTGGATAAAAGTTCAACTATAAAAAAAATTTTAATTTTTTATTAAAAATTCATATGTTTTAGTACAAATTTCATCTTTCTTGGATAAAAAATTAAAAATGCAACTATTTAGTAGAGAATTCAACTATTTCGTTAAAAATTCATCCCTTTTGGTTGAAAAAATTCGCCTTTTTGGATGAAAAAATCAATTTTGTTCTTAGACACTTATTTTTTTTAAATTCATATTTTAATCTTTAAAAGTCAACTGGAATCTTTTCTGGATGAAAATTCAACTATTTAAAAAAAATTTTGTTTTCTTTTTAAATAAAAATTCATCTACTTTCAGAGAAAGTTCATAAATTTTTGATAAAAATGCAACTATTGGGTAGAGAATTTAACAATTTTGTTAAAGTCATCCTTTTTGGGTAAAAATTCGTCTTTTTGGATTGAAAATTCAATTTTTTTCGTAGAAACTTATTTCTTGGTTAAAAATTCATATTTTGATCGTGAAAAGTCAACTAAAATCTTTTTTAACCGAAAATTCAACTATTTTTTTTTAATTTATCTTTTTGATTTATAAATTTATCCGCTTTGGTAGAAATTTCTTTTTTTTTATGAAAGTGCAACTGTTGGGTTAAAAATTATTTTTCTTTGCTTGAGTATTCAACTATTTTATTTGAAAGATTTAGTTGAAACACTTTGTTAAGAAATCATTTTTTTTAAGTGTTACATTTTTAGTTGAAAATTAATCTTTTTAAATTGAAAATTCAACTACTTGGGTAAAAGTTAAACTACATTGTTAAAAATTTATTTTTTTTATTGATTTTGGTTAAAAATCTTTGGTTAAAAATTTAACTGTTTAGTGGAAAAGTCTTTTTTTTTTGTTTAAAATTAATTTTTTAACTGAAAATCTAACTTTTCCATTTTTTTAAGATTGATCTTTTTTAGTTGAAAATTCTCCTTTTTTGGTAAAAAAAAAAAATAATTTTCTTGGTTTAAAATCACATGCATCAGTTTCGTGGAAAAATAATTTTTTGCTGAAGTCATATTTTTTGATTGTAAATTCAATTTTTGTAGAGAAAATCCGTCTTTTGGCTTGAAGGTTCAACAATTTAGGTAAAATTTTCTTTCTTTAGTGAAAAATCTTTATTTGTTGAAAATTCGTCTTTTTTGTTCTAAAACACTTTTTTTGGTATAAATTTCATGTTTTTTGATTGAAGTATAAACTATGACACTTTTTGTTGGTAATTTATGTTTTTAGGTTGAAAATTCTAATATTATGTTAAAAATGTAATTATTTTGTTGAAAATTCAAGTATTTTGTTAAAAAGCCATCTTTTATAGTAGAAAAGACATTATTTGGTTAAAAGTAAATTTTTCTCCTCGTGCAATTCGAACTGCTCGTTCCTCTTATGAACTTTAAAAGTAAGTTAATTAGTTCAAATCGAATTATTTAGGAAATATATTTTAAAAGTATATTGTTACTTTGTAAGAAATCATTTTTATTCACATATTTAAGGGGCCGTACTTGAATTACGTAACGGATTATAGACCCCCCCCCCCTCTTACTGTACGTAACTTATGGTTTCCAGAAATAATAAGATATGGAACTTTATACTAGTGAAAATTTTTTGTATTCAAGATAATACATTCTTTGCAGGGTGAAAAATTCATTTTCAAATTTCTCTGATTTTTCCTTGACCAATTTTGATTTTCCATCCATTAACGTTCAAGTATCAGCATTTTCATCTTGTAATATTTTTAGGATCTTTTAGAGACTGAATGAAAAAGTATTTCAGATATAAATTTAAGACTTTCAAAGTAATTTATTTATTTAAAAAAAAAAAAAAGACTTCTACCATAAAAGATGACTTTTTAACAAAATAATTGAATTTTCAACTTAAAAAGACGAATTTTCAACAAATAAAGATTTTTCAGAAAAAAAATGTCACCTAAATTGTTGAATCTTTAAGCCGAAAGACGAATTTTCTGTACAAAAATTGAATTTTCAACCAGAAAATATGAAATTTCAGCAAAAAAATTAATGTTCAACAAAATATTAAAATTTTCAGTCAAGGAGATAAATGTTCAACTAAAAATATGAATCTTTAACTAAAAAAAAAGTAATTTCTTAACAAAGTTGTTCAAACAAAATAGTGAAATACTCAAGCAAAGAAGATTAATTTTTAACCAAACAGTTTTTATCCAAGAAAGATGAAATTTCCACAACAAACAGATGAATTTTTAAATGAAAAAGAAAAATTTTTCAACAAAAAAAATGGAATTTTCATCCAAAAAAGATTTTAGTTTGACTTTTAAAAATCAAAATATTAGTTTTGAATGAGAAGTAAATTTCCTACGAAATAATTGGATTTTTAACAAAACAGTCGAATTTTCGACTAAAAAGGATCTTTTTAACAAAGGTGTTGTATTTTCAACCAAATACTTGCATTTTTATCTAAGAAAGATGCAATTTCTACTAAAATATATAATTTTCTTTATTTTAAAATTATTTTTGGTTAAGTGAAAAAAGTACGTCAAACAAATTGTTTCTTTAATTCAAGACAAATATTTTTCGCAAGCATGACTTAGGAAAAGTAGATGGAAAAGTATCAAAAGTTCTTCTGAAATAAAGATTCTCTTTTATTATAGGAATTTTTATAAGTTTGGATGGTTTAGAATTTTGGTATTTACCATCCCAAATTTTGCCATTAAAATTGGACCTATTTAAAATAATAGAAATGAAATTTTATTTCGGAATTAGAAATATTGGAAACATTTAAAAATACATTTTAAAATGTAAGAAATTAAATTCAGAATATATCAAAAATTGAATTGTTCAACGCCCAACATTCAAATTTAACAAAAAAATTATTGTAAATCAAAAAAATCCAACTATCAAATTTGAACAATTCGACTCTTAAGCGACTCAGTTGGAATTTTTTAAAATTTAACCAAAGTGAAAAAAGAAGAAAGAATAAGGCAACCTCATAATCCCCTTCCGTTTTTTTTATTTTTTAAATTACGATAAAAAAACATTTACAAAATCTACCAACGTTTCGGTGTTTATTTAACACCCTTTTCATTTTCTGAAAATATTGTTTGATTTTTATTTTTAAAAATAAACGAAAAAATGCGTTGCCTTCTTTTTTTCTTTTCTTTTTTTTTGTTTAAATTTAAAAAAAATGAATTGAGATATTCAACAGTGGGGGTTTCAAATTTTATCCCCGGATTCTTGTTTTTTTTTAATTTCCAAGAATTTCGCAGTTAAAATAAATTTCCGAAAATTCCTTTTAAATTCTTTAAAATGTTGAGTAAAATATAAAATTTTGATAATTTTACAGGACATCAGAACTCATCTTTGAGGTTGAAAATCATTTGGTTTTCGTTAGCTGCGTCAATTTTTAAAAAATGCAGCATAATGTGAGTTATTCTATCCAATCCTATTCTTTTCCAATCATCGAAGTCGAAACTCCAAGACCACCTCCGGTATGTGAATTCGTGAATCTGTAAAATTAGATTCGAATGAGTAGTTGATGGTCCCCATTTTCGTATTTATTGTCATAGAAATAGAAATTCCTTTAGCATGAGAATTTCACGTTTCCAATATTTCCACATTCCCGTTTTTTGAATTTCTGAACTGAAATCCGTAGTTCATATTTTGTAAAAATGATACAATACAAAATATACATTATCTTTAAACAAATCCTTCGTTCATTAGTAAAACTAATAAAAAAGCAATTTTTTTTAAATACACTCAACTCCCGATATAAGATATAAATATAAGATATCCAACCGAAATGGTTCATGCGGCCCTGCCTCTTCTCGTTTGGATTCCCTCGATTTTGGATCAAGGCCACTGTAAGGCATGCCTGAAACCGTTCTTATATCGGGAGTTGAGTGTTCTTGAGAAAATATATACTACAAAAAGTATAAACTTTTAATAAACAATAAGTAATATACAAATTTTAATTCATTAACTTTGGTATAATTTTTACAAAATGTTCTTGCACTAACGACCCTGTTTTTCCATTATTTTCTGTAAAAAATGTCTGACTAAAAGAAGTAATAAGGGGTGGCTAAAAAAATTATAAACTAATGAAAATCTAGTTAAACTTAGATATTTTCCTTTTAAGTTGTACTTTAATTCCTTGTAATTAAAGGAATAGGTTTCGAATTTGCTGACTCTCGAGTTGAATATTTTTATAAACAATTTTCCAACAACAGCTGAACTATGATTTAGATAATAAAGATAATAAAGCGCGACAAGATGACAGACGTTTTGAGACCCACGTCACCATCCCTTAATCTTCGTTTGGCTACTGCCGCTCGTCATTCCAGATGGGAACAACATCTTAGTAAGTAATTCAAAAAAAAAAAAAAAAAAAAAAAAAAAAAACTCCACCATTCACCCTCAAACACTGGCAGAAGTAGAAAATTTCGAAAATTTTGAAATTATTAATTATCCCGAAGAGTGAGAGTTTTTAACACGTTTGAAATTTAATTCTCTCTTTTGTTGTGGCTAACAAGTTGAAGGTACACTTTGAATTTAAATCAGTCAATTTGACTCACTGATGAAATCAGTCATTTTAAATTATCCCATCTGTGGTTTTCACTGATGAATCATTCAAGTTGAATGATCTAATCAGTAACGTCCCCTGACTCAATCAGTAAATTTGAATGATCTAATCAGTAACGTCCACAGACTTTATCATGAAGTTTTAAATATCTAAACTGTAACTTTCGTTGGTTAAATCAGTCATTTTGAATCAAATAATTCGGATTCGACGACTGACAAATCAGTCAAATTGACTCACTGATTAAATCAGTCATTTAAAATGATCTAATCTGTGGTTTTCACTGATGAATCATTCA
>CAKNYM010047232.1:56713-84728 GCA_932195095.1 Andricus curvator | reverse complement strand
TACCTGCCTATACTGTGATCTAAAGTTGGTCTTTCTTTTCACGAGGGTAACATCTCCTCTAGTAGGAGCACACAGTAGTTCCGGACCAACTTTTAGAAGTAATTTTTCGTAATCCTGTAGAGTCATACGCACGTAATTGCGGAACATTACACGATCAAACATGACCATCTCTTTAATTAGATTTTCATGAGCTCCTTCAATAATTCACTTACATTATATATACTTAAGATGTACATATAATTAAGAATAAGAGCGTTAACTTTACCCTGATCTACGCGACGTTCCCAGAGAGGATGCACTCGAAATCGTCTCCTATTCGCCCTTCTCCGTCGTCGCCTGAGCAGCCACAAAAGTGCTACTTCTTGGATGATATCTATCAAAAAGCCAGGAAAAAATAATTTTGTATCTTTGAAGCCTGAAAAGAATACACACACACACACACACGCACACACACACACACACACACACACACACACACACACACATATATATAAGTAGCATTTTGCAGGTTAGGTTGCTGTAAATTGACGCTTCCTATATGAATTTGAAATTTCACCTCTAAAAAAATATTTACGTTGTACAAGAGCATAAAAACTTATATATTTTACTTACAGAAATATATTTTCTTTGATTCCGCGACACAGGACATCAACGCCGGATAAGAATAAAAGAACACAACGACTGACAAAACGACTTTTCTGTAAACACTTGACAATTTCTGAAATACTCGCTTTAGGGCTGAACATTTTATCTCTTATTTTTACATTATAGGAGAAAAATGAAACTCATTATCATATTTGTACATTTTAACTATAAAAGCCTTGGTTTATTTCATTAAAGATTTTACAATATTTAAAATTCCCGCGCGATTTTGAGATTTTCCATAGCCGGAAAATCCGAGGTGTGAACGGTCTCGGGTAGCTGCCTGTCTGCACTGGGCAGGCAGGCAGAGGTCTGAAAGCACCATGATGGTCCATTTACACCTCGTTTGCATGCGGACGGAAAATGTATCTTCCTCTCACTCTACCACGTGACGATGCCATTCATTTATCTCATTCTAGATTTTTCTCTGTCCGTGAAGATTTTCCGGTTTTTTGGAAAATCTAGAGTGAGATAAATGCATGGCATCTTCACGCGGTAGAGTGAGAGGAAGAGAGTTTTTCCAACAGAGGTGTAAATGAGCCTTGACCCTCATGATACACACTATCAAAAAGTTACGTATGATACACACTATCAAAAAGTTACGTATGATACACACATGGGTATTTTTCACCTGGCGACTTTTTGAAAGCTTCTATTTCCTGATTAAATTAATTAATTTGAGCGATTTTTATTAAATCGATAGGAAATTTACTCTGGAAGACGAAAAAAACATTTATATTCCGTTTTATATAACGGGAAAAAATTTATTCGCCAAAAACCGAAGAAAAATGTTCGTGTATTTTCGAAAATTCATTCAAACCGCCGGGTATTCTGTACCCAGTGTGTATCATGAGGGTTAATGTTTGTTTTTTAAGATTAAAACAAAAACTACAAAATTTTTAGTTCTTGTTGGTCAATAAATTTGTGTTTTCCGTTTTTCAAGAAAATTCAAAACTTGTTATAATAATCTTGTAGGGCTTTCAACAAGCAACGTTTTTCTTCACTGAAATTGATTCCATTTATTAGAGTCGAAAAATCCGTGTACTTAATTGTACTGAATATTGTTTAAAAGCAACAAACTCGTGCATTGATTCAAAGAAATCATTTGTTTGGGCGCCATTTCTTTATAAAAAAGAAATATTTCTTGGTCTCAGAATGTGAGCTAATTAACTCAAGGAATTGATATCTTTAGAACTAAGAACCTAGTTTCCTTGAATCTCGTTTTTGCATCCAAAGAAATATTTCGTTAGTTCAATGATTTTGAGCCTTTGAATGAGAAAATATTCTATTTGAAATATGTAATTCATCAATGGGTGAAACGAATATTTTGGTTTCTTTGAATCAAAGAAATATTGAGATAAATGAAAACAATATTAATTAAGAGAAAGCGATATTTCTTTCATATAAGGGAATTGATACTGTCTGTTGTAATAGAACATGTCATTAGTCGAATAAAGTAATTTTTTCACTTAAGTAATAATTTATCCACTTGGAAGATATGTTTCTTTTGATAAATAGAGTGAAGCGATTTATGCCCAATAAACATTTTCTTCAAGTGAACAAATATATTTTTGAAATAACTTCATACACCATTCGTTCGAAAAAATATTTTGAAAAAATTCCTTATT
This sequence comes from Andricus curvator, assembly GCA_932195095.1. NCBI lineage: Eukaryota > Metazoa > Arthropoda > Insecta > Hymenoptera > Cynipidae > Andricus > Andricus curvator. The sequence goes on along the minus strand of CAKNYM010047232.1, from coordinate 82,458 downwards.
TTTACCGAGTAGTTCAGAACATATGCCGTTAGGTGCGCAGATTTTATGGTCATGGACATTTCATTGTCTTGCTTTTATAATTGAAAAAATGTGTAAGTCTTGTATAAGCAATACTTTGGTTCATTAACTTGTTCTGTACCTCGCGTTTTATGGCTCAAAATTTGAATTTTCGATTTTTCAAGAAAATTTAAAAAGTTGTTCTGACAATCTTGTAAGGCTTTCAAAAAGCAACGTTTTTCTTTTTCTGACTTTTTTTCATATCGTGATGATTTTCTTCTCGTGAATTGAACTCGGAAGCTTCATAAAATGTCAACACCATATTTTTATTTCTAACAACTCCTAATTCACAAAGTTTAGACCTCGGTTTAGACAAAATCTGATCATTTTAAGTTTGAGTTCGAGACTTCGAGTACCCTTAGATTCCCATTAAATTTGCATTTCTACCAAGAAACTGCTAGTAACTTTTTTGGAAACATTTCTAGCCCAACATCCCTAGGTCTAGGAACTCGAGAACCTAGGTCCCTAGATCCCTAGATTTGATTTGACACTTGCGTTCAAAATGGCGGCGGTTGATGTAGAACGTGCGAAGGTGAGTGCGATTTTTCGCGTTTTTAACTCTTTCGGTCCCTCTTTTGTTTATTTATGTTCATGAAGGAGAGTGTTTAAGAGGTATATTTGAGTTTTTTGATATTTTTTTTCTGGACATGTGTCTTATAATGACATTTTTGAGTTAAATTGATGTGGGCGTTGGTTCTTTCGGAGCAGTTCATCCCCGGCGATGAGCAATCGCGATGGTTTACAGTCCTTTCAGGGGAGGTATACTGTTAACTTCCGAGTTATAAAAGGTCGAAAATAGACATTGTTGATAATCTGTTGCAGTTGGAGGCTTGTGTCAGGAATCTGAAGTTATCAGGACACGTTGGATTTGACAGTTTGCCTGATCAACTGGTTAATAAATCAGTTCAGAATGGATTCGTGTTCAACATTTTGTGCATTGGTAAGTACATTTCTCATTTTGTTGCAATATTTTCTAGAGGCATTTCCACATAAGGAATACTTTTTATGAATCATTCAATCGTTGGAATAAAAATGGAGGTAAACAAACTTCCTAACCTTTTCATTTTGCTTTCATAATAAATGTCTATCATAACAGGCATCACATTCCCCCTACTATTTTCTACTATTTGGTTACTTTTTCGGGATAATACTACTAAAAGTTACTTTTTTCCATAGAATAAAAATAAAATCTCCTTTTTAACGTAAAATTGTTTAAAAAGTACTCTTATTTCTATAAAAAAAGTTAGTTGCCTTCTAATGAAATAATAAATAATCGATAATAATTATACATTCAAAAAAAAGTGTTGGCAAAGGTATGTTTTAACCAGAAATTCTGGTAAAAGCAACCAGACTTCTGATGAAGACAAACTTCCGATCTATTATGGTCCTGAGTTTCTACAGGGATCCGATGCAAATTACAAAATTATAAATTTGAAACTTTTTTAATTTGAACAGTTGAAAGATTTCTGGTAAAAAAAAAAATATATTAATTCACGTTAACATTTTCAATTTTGTAAATTAAAGAATGAATCAATAAATTTCTAAATGGTGAAAATTTTATTATGAAGGGAAATACTTGTTAACTTTTGTACAAATTAACAGAAACCACAGAAAGTGGATTTTACTTCATTTCGAATGTTTCAAATATATCTTTTTTCTAAATAAAATAACAATATAATAATTAAATAATTTCCTTCGACATTCTTTTAAATTTATTTTTTATTTGAAAATTGAAAAATGTTGTCTTGAAATCATTCAATGAGTTGGATATTTTAAATTGAAATCTTCATAATAAAAAACATTTAAGATTGAAACGTACGAAATTCAAAAACTTTAAAATCGTAAGTAGTACTATTTCAGATTTTTACTTCAGCACTATTTCAGATTGAACAATATTTGAGTATGAAGGACTTGCACGACGAATTTTTTTGTTTGAAAACGAAAATGAACAGGTACTAAATTGTATTGTTTTAAATTGTAATCGTTGAAATACGTTGATTAATGGAAAATTTCAGGGGAAATTTGAAAATAAGCAGGGAATAACATTTGAAGGTACTAAGATAGCACATACGTAACGTGCGTAGAATAATTTAATGCCAAAGGTTTGCAATGTACAATGTTTTGATTTTTGAAGTTTCAGTTTAAAAAATTAAGAGACCTTAGAAAGAAGTAACACAAACTCAGGCTTTAGAATTGAACGGAATTCGAGGCACTGCAAATTAAAAGACTTTTGAATTATGTATTGACAGTCGTATCAATATATATATATATATATATATATTTTTTTTTTTTTAATCGTAGACATTTACAGATGATATAAATTATAAATAGGAAATTTGTTTACTATATTTTATACTAAAATCACATTAAATCAAAGTCAAGAATTCTACGAAACGTCTTTCTCGTTCTTTTCATAATTTCTATAATGAAATTTATCACGAGAACTATCCAATGACATTTCAAGTTTTTGGATAGATCAGCATACGACGAGTTGATTTTTTCGAATCTCCTCATAACTAAGTTCATCACATAAAAGACATTGAATTGCAGTAAAAGCCATTTCTGACTCACCGATTCATTCAGAGGAAAGCGATGCGATTTTGCCTTCCCTGTCGATATGCAGCCTGGGACAATACACTTCAATACCCATCGTCTCCAATATTCATACATCTAAAAATATTAATACAACTACTGATCTTCTTTATTAAATCAACTATATTCTCTTATATTTCATCTCAATACACTAAAATCATTAACTTTTATTTTGAAATAACAGATGGATTAATTGGCTTTACATTTGAGATTATGTCTTAGAATATTTTTTATTTCTCTAAAAAATATTTTTTTATAAACGACAAACTTTGCTTGAAGAAAAAACCTCCTAATCTCTCAAAAAGACTTTTATTTATATCCTTTTTAATTTATTTGTTACTGCTTCGAAATATGAAAACAACAAAGTAAACTCAAATCAAGCAAATGGTACTTTATTTTTTTTTTTAATTCAATACTTACCAATCAACACATTTCCTTACATCAGCACGCAATAGTACGAACAGTAGGTATAACAATATACACAACAAAACTTGCAGAAAATTGTATACAACAAGGTTAACACAACAAATTCAATTTGACACTTCGACTAATGTCCAATTTCGAGATTTCGAAATATTTGAAAATATTATGGTTGCACATGCGCATTGCATTGTACTGACTCTCAGCGCTCCCCCCGGACACTAAAACATAATGCCTTCAAAACTATACATGGGAGTGCCACCACTATGGACACGCCCGCCAAATGTGCATTTTCAAGAAATGTTTGTAATTACAACTTCTGTAATTCATATTATTATTATTATTGTAGATATTTTACTTCTAGGAACCGAATAATTAAAATATTATAGTCTATTTATGACAAAAATGTTTCATTCGCTAATAGTATTTGGCGAATTTCAGTGGTCTCACAACATTCTATTGTAAAAATTTTATGACTCGTCACATAAATAATGTTGTATTAAATGCTAGTAAGAATGTATTATTTGACGTCGTTTTTACCCTCGTTTCTTTCGAGGGTGTTTTTTGAGGGATTTTTTATTTTTTTTATTTGTGAATTGTTTACTGTTATGTAAATTATTTTTTTCTTGAAGTATATCATTTTTTTAACATAAATATATCAATACGCGATGAGTTTTTGTGTATGTAGTTCACATTGTAAATTCATGCTGAATTTTGTGTTGTATACCTTAAAAATTCGCATTTTTGTGTAGAAAATGCATTCCTTTGGTTGAAAATGTAACTAAGTTATTGAAAATTAATTTATTTTCTTGAAAACTGGCCTTCTTTTCTTCACAAAAATTAATCTGCTTGGATTGAAAATGAACTTTTTTGTTGAAAATTCATATATTTTGTTTAAAATTCAACTATTTTGTTGAAAATTCGCTTCCTTTTCGGTTGAGAATAAATTTATTCGAATGAAAATTTAACTACTTCATTTTTTGTTTAAAAATTTATCATTTGTAGTAGAAATTTCATGTACTTTATTAAAAGTTCGTATTTTTGTGTAGACAATTCATTTCTGTGACTGCAAATGTAACTATACTATTTGATACAAAATGCAAGTACTTGGTCGAAAGTTTAAGGACTTTGTTGAAAATTAATTAATTAGTTTTCTTTAAAATTCAACTATTTTGTTAAAAATTCTTTCCCTTTTTATTTAAGAATTATTTAATTTAAATGAAAATGTAACTATTCCACTTTTTTTGTTTAAATATTTGTTCATTTTTTAAGTTATTCTCATACAAATTTGAATATTCTACGTTTCAAAGCAAGGTACAATAATGTGAAAATAATTTTGTAACGGAATTAAAAATATATTTTTAATTACTTAGAAATTAACATTGTATTAACTTCTTATAGAATGAAACTTGAAATTACACATTTTAATTCTATTAGACATTTTAATTATTTATTATCCGATATAGGCTACATTTCAATTAAAATACGTTTAATTTTTCTGTCAGTTAAAAATTATACTTTCAACTGTAATTCAAATGGGTTGTTTGAAATTATCTATTATTTTTGTTTCACATTTAGAATAAAAATGACATACATGTTATATTATATTCCCAGTAGGGGAGACCTTTAAAGTGAAAACATAAAGTGAATAATTGCATTACTTGAAAGTAGAAACGCATTTAAGAAATTATTCTCAATTACTTATAGTTATTTGATCATATTATTCATTAAAATAATTATTATCTAATATAGGAGGTTGCATTTCAACTATTATTAAAATGTAAAAAAATATATTTTTAATTGAGTATCAGTTCACTTATAGTTTCTATTGAAATTAAATGTAAAATAATATAAGTTTCAATTCAATCAATAATTAAAAAATAATTTAAAAATATAATTATGCTATGAATGCGGTGAACACATCTTGAAGAAAACGAATAGAAGAGAGAGAGAAAACACTAGAGTTACTGTATTCAAGGCTTCGCGTAAAAGCGTAACCAATAAAGCAAGATAGAAGCACTCTCTGCTCCTAAAAACTTCACCAGTTCAAGATTCGTGTTTTTCTCCCTCCCAAGGTTTAGAAAGAGCTGTGGTGACTTCTCTGCCTTCCTCCTAGAACACTCGGGAGGGGGACGGGGATATGGTATGTTACAGGCAACCATGGTTCTTCATAATTTTGAGCCCGTTTATTGGGTTGGTTGTGTCGTCATCAACACTAGCCGATCTTTTGTACACCTTCACCCCCTACTCTTTCGCCCAAATCCAAGTACCCATGTGCGCGGGGCTTCCAGCTCGAAATTAGTTGTCTGCTCGTGTCACTTACTCGCTTGACGCGCTTGACTTGAGAGAGGTATAAACATAAAAATTTGAAAATGAAAAGTACACGACCCATTTTTTCATCTTCGCATCTTGTTGTTACTTTCATTATTATTTCTGAAATGTCTATAGGTCAAATGTAACATTCAAAGTATGAAAGATGAATCAAAATTAGGCTTTTTAGATCAAATTCAATTAAAGCATAATAAGTAACTCTGTCAAAATCATCGAAATATTTTTTTTTATTATTTATTATTATACCATTAAGCCATTTCCCTTTCGGGGTAGGCGTGATTTGCTTGGTTGGAAAATAGTAGTGTGTAGATGGAAACATAGGTAGGCTTTGAACCCACTCCGTCGGCTTGCGGGTTCGATTCCCGCCTCGCACTCTGGAAGAGCCTCGGCGGCCCATGCGGTGAACACTGGCCTAGCAAGGAAGTTGTTCATCTCCGGAGAGTCGTGGGATCGGTACCTCTAGAGAAAAAGGTTCTCTAAGTACTTAAAGCTGTTGCTCATGGTGGTTCGGAACCCACCTTAAACTGTAGGCCCCCCTCCCACCACCGTGAAAGGGTGTGGGGTGTGGGTAAAGGAATAGGGAAGAGATACAAGAAAAATGTAAACCCGTAGGGGACACATTAGAAGCTTCCATTCCAGGTAGATAGGTATATAGGTGTAAGCCGTAAGGTATAGATATTTTAGATTGATCTAGAATTCTCGTGTTATGTATTTAAATGACTCGTTCGTTCCGCAACACTGCTCTGACCCAGGTTGCTGATCAATCTCTTTAGCGATCAACCCAAGTGAAGAGCCTCACAAAATTGTTACGTGTGGTTTCCCACTTGCGCCCATTAGTATTCAAGGTCTTTGTTTCAGGCGTCATTCACTCCATTGTCACTCTGTTTACAAACTATTTGTTGCCACGCTTTTCTGTCCTGGCATACTACTCTAGCTTCCTTCACGTCCATGCATTTTCTCATGCAAGCTCTCGTGTTTCTATGGCTTCTTATGTCTCTTCGGATTAATGTCTCATTCACAGATTCTAACCATTCTTTCGGCGGTCTACCTCTTGGCATTCTGCCATTTACTTTATCTTTATACACCTGTTTGGTCAGTCGTTCATCTTTTATTCTTTCAACATGTCCGAACCACCTTAACTGATTTCTTTTCCATATGTCAACCAGTGTCTCTCCTGTACCACATTCTTTGAGGATTATCTCGTTTCGGTCTTTGTCCATCAGTGTTTTTCGCATATTGTGCGCAGAGGTTTCATGCCAATCGCGTTAATTTTACTCTTGTCCTTTTCTTTACATGTCCATATCTCACTACCATATAATACAGTCGGTACAAATATAGAATTATGTATGGCCATAATAATAATAATAATTTATATATAATTATATAATATAATATATATAATTATATATTTATATATATAATTAGATATAATTATAATAATAATAATAAATAAAAATAATGAACAAGAAAAAACAAATCTTTACCCCTAATAATTTACTCGTCATAAAGTTCAATTTGAGAGAGAAATTGTACATTGTGAATTTTCTTCACAAAAAAATAAACTGTTTATGAAAAGGTTTTAATATTTAAAAAAAACATAAGAATACAGGAAATGTCGGCTACAAAGGAAAATGTTAATTATGCGAGAGTTAATTTTTTTTTTCTTAAATAGTTTAAAAATGATCAGAATTCTCCATAAAAAACTGATAATCCCAGGACTTGCATGTTGGTGGCGGAAGGGAGAACGTGTTTAGTGACAGGTGGTGAGAGGATTTTACGGAATTTGTGTGGAAGGTGTGAGTGGAGTGTGAGAGTGGAAGCCGAGGAGGTGAGTAGGGTAGTGTGGGGTGAATTGGGGAAATAAAAAAAAGTTTCAGCGTGGGTGTGAGGTGGGATTTAGTTAGATAGGGAAAGTCAGGTTAGCTTGGCAAGTAATCGGGGGAGTTCGTGTTCAGGAGTCTTGGGCTTTCGAGGTGTCAAGGGTGGTTCTCGCAGAGTTAGGGGATGTTAAGGGAGAGAAAGGGGTGTCTGCAGGGACTGTGAGGAATTGAAGAAAAAGAACAAAAAAAATGGGGGGGGGGGGAATAAAAGGAAAATTTGGTGGCGAAAGACCATTCTGCAGAGACATCTATCGGTTGCGGAAGGTACTGCATGGAGAGGTCCCAGTTACCGGCGGCAGAGCGGGAGGTGGGAAGCGAGAGTACTGGCAGTGAAAATGACGGGGAGGGAATTTTCCACAAGCCACGACGGCCAACAGCGCGTGGCTGGTGGTACTGTGGGGACTTTTACGCGAGGATGGGGTGGGAAGGGGGCCTTTACAGGGAAGGGGAGAGCTTCGAAAGGAATTCAAAGGATAAGTTAATAAATAAGGAGGGGGAGATTCTAAGGGACTGGATGGAGGATAGAGACTGGGCGGTGGCAAATGGTATGGCAACTGGGGACGAAGAGGGAGAATACACATATGTAGGTAAGGTGTGGGTATCGGGGTTAGACTATGTAGTCATGAATATGCAAGGGTGGGAGGAGATGGAGAGATTCGCAGTAGAAGCGAGGGTAGAATCAGACTATCAGCCATTAGGGTTGTGGATAAGGGGTGAGAGCGGCAGAAGGCAAGGTGGGGAAGAAGTGTCGACGGGGGAGAGGGTTAGCTAGACGAGGGAGGCGATAGAGAAGTATAAGGAGCAGTTAGGAAAGGTACCCTTCGAAGGGGAGACAGTGGAAGAGATATGGGAGGATTTAAAAGAGAAAGTGTAAGGGTGCGTACAAAAGAAGGTATTCAAAAAGAAGAAGAAAGGAATGGTGAAGCCGTGGTGGGATAGGGAATGTAAAAAGATGAAAAGGAAGGTGAAGAGGAAGTATAAGAAGTGGAAAGAGGGTACTGCGAAAAGGGAGGAGTATGTAGAAATGAGGAAGGGGTTTAGATTGATGTGTAAGAAGAAAGAACAGGAAAAGGAGAAAGAGCTGGAGGAGGAGTTAGGAAATGTTAAGACAGAGGGGGACGTCTGGAAAATAATAAATAGGTTTAGGAAGCGTAGAATAGGCATAAGCGAGAAGATAGGGAGTGAGGAGTGGAGGTAGTTTTTTAAAGAATCATTTCAGGGCTCGGATTCAAGGAAGAGAGATGATGGGAGTAGAAGAACGGGGAGGCAGAAATGGAGGAGTTGAATGACGAGGAGATAGAGAAACAGGTAAGGAAGTTAAGAAGTTCAAAATCAGCAGGGCTGGATGGGGTAGAGAACGAAGCATGGCTGTTAAGTACACAAGAGGTTAGGGAGAGGCTGAAGGATGTAGTGAAGAAAGTATGGAGGAGGGTGGGATTCTCACGAGGGTGGAGAGAAGGGTTAATAGTGCCTCTGTATAAGAAAGGAGATAGGGATAGGCAGGAAAATTATAGAGGGATTACGCTAATGAATACGGCGTATAAAGTATACGCGATGGTGGTGGCGGAGAGGCTGCGGAAAGATGTCGAGGGGAAAGGAATATTGTCGGTGATGCAGGCGGGCTTTAGGGCAGGTAGGAGTACTATCGACAATATCTATGTTTTGCAGCACGTGGTGGATAGAGAATTAGCGAAGAAGGGGTCGAGAGTGTACGCGTTTTTTGTGGATCTAAAAGGCGCGTTTCCGTCGGTGGATACGGGGAGGTTGTGGGAGGCGATGGAGGATAGGGGAGTGGAGAGAGGCCTGATCGAGAGGGTAAGGAAGATATATGAAGAGACCAAAGATAAGGTAAGAGGAGGGCAGATGATTTTAATTGCGGATATGGAAAGTAAGCTGGAGGCAGGAGTGGTAGGAGTCAGGATAGGAGGGGTTAGAATTTGGTCACTAGCGTATGCAGATGACATAGTGTTGTTGGCAAAAAGCGAGGAGGCCTTAAAGGAAATGATGAAGAGGTTGAGAAGATACCTGGATAAGAACAGGTTAGAACTGAATGCGGAAAAGTCCAAGGTTATGGTGTTCAGAAAAGGAGGTGGAAGGGATAAGGAAGGGGAGTAGAAGTAGAAGGGAAAGGCGGTGCAGGAGGTGGAAGAGTTTGTGTACCTGGGCTTCTTGTTTTGGAGGAATGGCGGAGTGGATGGTCACATAAAAGAGAGAGTGAGGAGGGCAAATGTGGTGATGAGGCAGGTGTGGGGGTTGGGAAAGAAGTTATTCGCAGATGATTTTGGAAGGAGAATGAAATTGTTTGACTCACTAGTGATGAGTGTGCTATTGTATGGAGTAGAGCAGCGGTCGGCAAACTTTTTGCTCGCTTTTCAGGTCAGGGCAGGGTTGGCCCAAGAAATTTTTTTCGCCTGCCGGGCTTTGTTCGCCAACGCTATGATTCTCCTGCGTAGGGTTCGGTTGTATTAGCTTTTCTCGGCCGGGGTTCATTGTGAGACGGAGTACTCAATGGGAATAAACAGTTAGCAATCAATTTTGTTTAATTCTTATATTAGCGATTTAAAAGTTTTAAATTCGGAACCTGTGACTTTTTTGCGATTAAACACATCTAAAGTTGTTTTTGGGAAGTTAAAAGTCAATGTTTTTAAATATTAATTAATATTAATTAATATTAAATATTAAGAGAGCCTTTCGGACCAATCATACTCTCTAAATATTAGATTTTTAAGAAAATTTAACAAATGGCAGTTTAACTAATAATTAATTAAATACTAGGTGACTGAATCACTGACTCATTTTATATTTTATTTAACAATTTGTAACTAATTCAGATTTAAAGTATAAGTTCAAATATTGCAATTAATTAAGAACTAGGTGAGTGAATCAGTGACTGATTTCGTTTCTCATTGGGTCATTGTAAAATAATTCATATTTAGAGTACAATGTTTGAATATTGCATGCATTTTGTTAATACTTTGCACCCCCTTCTTTCTTTCATGCCTTATCCTCCCCTTTTTTCCATTTTCGTCCTATCGGATCAATCATATTATTAATTACTGGTACTTGCAATCGTAAAAAGCACACAGTTTGAATTTCAAAGTTTCAAATTGCCAATTTTAGAACTGAAAATCTTGTCTTCACATTCTCGTGCCGAAAGTATGAGAAACATTTTATATTTTCCATACAAAAGTATCGAATATTAAAATTACTCCATAAAATGCCATTGGACACTCAGTTTGTAAATTAAAAATGTTCTTACAATGAAAATTAATTTCCAAAATTAGGTATTTATCGTTAATTGATTTTTATTCTCTTAAGAAAAGATTGTAGATTGCCATGTAGTCGTAAAAATAACAAATTGTAAATTTTGTTGTTTCAAATTCCTCATTTTTTAACTAAAAATGTTTTTTTCGTATTCCTGTATGAAAAGTAGTTTATATTTTCTTTATAAGAAGATCGAATATTAAAAGAATTTTATAAGCTTATACAATGCCATTCTACGCTAATTTTGGAAATTAAAACGTTTCTAATAATGAAAATTGAATGTAAACTAAAAGTGTTATTGTTCATTGAATTTTTGGGTTTTGAGACGTTTCTTAGATTCTTTCGCCGAGAGAAAGAATCGGTCGAGAGAAGGTTCACTGTTTACGTTATGAGCGACTGAATGTTGTGTTCGCTTTAAGTCAAGGCCATTTAGGAGCATGCGCGAAACCGGACTTAAATGGGATTCCCGGTGTATTTGAATGTTTTCCTAAAATTTAAATAAAGTATAATATAATAAACATTTTACAAAGTTCATACGAAAAAGTTTGAAATTTTCGAAGGTATCTCATCTTTACGAAAATAGTAATAAAATTAAAATGAATGTGTTTTAAATAAATTTAATATGAACCTTATGATTACTTTACTTATTTCATATAGTTCACAACATTATTTCTTTCAGTAGCAAAAATATTACAATTTTTCAACATTTTTTTTCTGCTTTAAATATGTTGCATTATGCAATAATGTTTTTTTACAATAATGGTGATAAGTTGTTGTGATATTATACGAGCTTACCTTCAAAATGATCTCAAGGACATTGAAAAATGTTTAGCATATTAGGTTTTATTTAAATTTTAAGAAAACATTGAAATTTGCACTACTTTTGTAATATTTTGTCATATCGAGATTGGCAGTGTCAATAAATAATTATTTTCTTCCTGTCATCAATTTGGTAAACGTATTAGGGTGCCCAAAAAAATTTGTGTTTTTGAATTTTGCAAACGGTACCCCCTAAATCAGACATGCCCAACTCGGGGAAATTCCCTGCGAGAACACATGTTCCGCGTTCCCTACTCTTTCTCCTAGAGAGCGATAGAGGTGGAAAATCTCTACTCTTTGACGTACGCGTCTACCACGCGCATGCGCCCACCACCTCTCTCGCTCTCTAGGAGAAAGATTTGGGACGCGAAACATGTGTTCTCGCAGGGAATTTCCCCGAATTGGGCATGTCTGCCCTAAATTCTTGCTTTTGGTGAAAAAATACTGCAATACATTATTCGTTGTTGAAAAAAATGGTTTAGAGGTCCTCTAGGCCGTTTTAGGATCAAAAATTATATTTATTAGCTTTCAATTTTTTTAATACAAATTTAAACCTAAAAAATTCTTTCCCCTAAACATTTTTTTTTGCCTGGAATAATGTGCACGGAGTTCTTGTACAATATAAAGAAAATATTTTCCATAAGGTATACATTTAAAATATTTATACTGGGTGATCGAAAAAAATCTTGAATTTCGAAATATTTTCTTTATATTGTAGAAGAAACCCTGTGCTTATTATACCAGGAAAAAAATGTTTAGGGGCCATTTCAGACCATTATTTGTAATGAAATTACAAATTTTCGTAATCTAAGCCCGATAATATCTTCAAACAATTTTGTTTCGTTTCATAAGGTTTTATTCCTCAGTAAATAACGAATATCCTTTAGGGTTGAATGAACTTCTTAGCCTTTGAATTTGTATGAAACAAAAATTGAAAACTGAGAAAAATACTTTTCAGACCTAAAACGGATTAGCGGAACCTCTAAATAAGTGTTTAAATTAAAATAAAATTTATCGAAGTATTTTTTCACCAAAAGGGAAGAAATTTAGGAGGTTGCATTTGCAAAATTAAAAATCAAACTTGTTTTTGGGCACCCTAATATGTATATTATGTTAAAATTTATTTTTTTATACGTTCGTTTGGAACAAATTACGAAAATACATCTTTAAATTGATCGGGTGAAAAAATTTAAGACACTCTGATAAAGTAGTGCGAGGGTTGTAACAAAGTTTTAAAATTAATCTAAGTTATCATCTATTTTGTGAATTTTATATTTGTGATTTTTTTAGTAAAACAGTGAAAATGTCGACAAATGAAAAGAATTATACATACTAGATTAAAAAGTTTGTTTTATTTTGTTTGTCGTAGGCGAAACTGGACTCGGAAAGTCAACGCTCATGGACTCACTTTTCAACACAAGTTTCGAATCAAGCCCAAGTCCTCATAATCTACCTGCGGTTAAGTTGAAGGCTCACACTTACGAATTGCAAGAGAGCAATGTTAGACTGAAACTTACTATCGTCGACACAGTTGGATATGGCGACCAGATCAACAAGGAGGATAGTTTCAAAGCTGTTGTTGATTATATAGACGCGCAATTCGAGGCTTATTTGCAAGAGGAACTTAAAATTAAACGATCTCTTTCTACGTACCACGACAGTCGCATTCACGTTTGTCTCTACTTTATCTGCCCTACTGGCCATGGGTAAGTCATGCTTTGTTTTTTAGATTTGTTATAAATAAGCAGATTCAATTGAAAATCGTCGCATGTGAGTTAGAGTACGCTAAGTCCATTTTTTGACATTTTCAGGCCTCGGACTCACTACACTATTTACACTATTTGAAAAATATTATTTATAAGTTCTATGATAAATTTGATATTTCTGAACATTTTCTTATGGTATACCAGTAAACCTTCGAACCTCAGTTCTGCCGTGATTTGGAAAAACACCGTTAACTGCAAAAAATCGAAAAATGAGTTTTTTATATCGTTGGAATCGTGATAAAAAGATACACCTGATTATTAAAATAATTTTTTTAAATTGTTAATAACTTTAAAAATAATTATTGCATAATTTTTGGAAAACACCGTTAACTGCAAAGATTGGCGAGTTGTGATTTGAGAGAGAGCCGTATCTGACCGTTAACTGCAGGCGTAAATCAGAGACGACTAAATACGTGACGTCAAAATTCGAGAAAAGGCCGTAACGGGTAGTTACGGACTTTACCAAAATTATTGGACGGCGATTTCCAGCCTTCGTGATTTCAGAGAGGTCCGTAAGTGCTTACGGCGTTCTCCGGAATCATCGAACCCCGAGAAAAAAGGTCTGTGATTCGAGAAACGCCGTATCTGCACCTATTATTAGTTGCAAAATGCAAATTTACTATTGAAAGTCTGTATTTGTTATAATTATTAACAGTCTTAAGTTAACAAGAAGCTATATTGTTAAAAAATGTAATAAGTAAAAATAATGTTTGTAAATCATTTCAATTGTTTAAAGTGGAAAAAGTGAATTGGAAATTTTCAAAGAAAATTAATGAAATTGTTTTAAAAAATTTGTTTTATTTAATACTTTTAATTGGTTTTCAAATTCAAAAATATATCGATTTCTTTATTTATCGATTTCTCGATCGATATATGTTTAGTCATATTATGTTTAGTCATTTATTTCAAAATTAACATTTAAAAAATGTATTTTATAATATTTAATTTTTTATGATTATAACGTGGAATTTGATTATATGATTATAATCCAAGTATGTTTAAAATCACTTCATTTTCAGTCAATAATTTCGTGTTTGATTGTTACTCCAAATATTCGGAATTTATGTACATTTAATAAATAAACATGCATTATTTCCGCTAGAATTTCGTATTATTTATTATTAATGAAATTTAATAAAACTTATAACATTCTTATATATATATCCGGTTTTTTTTTTAGTACCGACTTCCATTTTATTGAAATAGATAACATTAATATCTATTTGGCTGATTTAAAAACAAGCGCAAAAAAGATAAAACAATTATGGATATTAATAATAATCTTATATGCAATATTTCATAATAAATATAATTTCATAATTGACTAATATTTTATAATAATTCCACTCATTCATATTCTTTTGCCGTGAACGGCGTTCTCTCAAATCACGACAGGCCTATTTCTGAGGTCCGTAATTCGAAGAGAGCCGTATCTGCCCGTTACGGCGTTTTCTCGAATTTCAGCATCCCAATCAACACCGTTAACTGCATTTTAGATAATTAATCAACATTTTTTAACAATTTTTCTTGCAAAAATGAAAAGATCGTATGCAAATTAGTCAAGAACAACAAAAAAAAAATGCAGAAAATGAATAAGAATCCGCGATACACGCGAATAAAGATTCGAACAGTTTTCGTCGATTTTCTCGGCTTCGTTCATTTTGCAGTTAACGGTGTTTTCCCAAATCACGGCAGAGTTCTACAGTCAGTGGATATGGCGGGTTCTTACTCTTGTCGTGCGGCAAAATATTAACATAAGATATACTAAAAATGTTTTCATTTATTTTTAGGCTAAAATCCATCGATTTGGTGTGTATGAAGAAGCTGGACACCAAAGTAAACGTCATTCCCATCATCGCCAAGGCTGACACAATTTCTAAGACTGAATTACAAAAGTTTAAGGTTAGTATTAATAAAGTAATTCAATTTTACTCACACTTTTTTGCCGACATTGAAGCGATTTCAGGATGAAGTGTTAAACAAGTCCCCTGGTCGCTTAATTTGGTTCCAAGAATTGTTTAAATGTCTATTTTAATTTTTAGTTCGTTCAAGACCAATCCATTCAGATTATTCCATTTTTCAAACTTAAAATTCGACCATTCGGTTGAAAATTCATCGTTCTATAAACGTCTATCGCTTTTATTTTCAGTTATTATGTGAATTTTAATTAGCATAAGCTATATTATTCATACCTGTATTTTTCCTGTAAATTATCCCTGATGAGAAGGCCTAAATTGGCTTCGACACATGTTGGTCCCTAGTAGTATAAAAAAGACGGAGAAAGAATAAAGATAGAGTGCAAGGTTGGTTTTGAGTGACTCTTCCCTTTTTCTTCCCTCTTGTTTCCTTTGTTATGTAATTGTCTCTAATGAACTCGAAAAGGTGGTAGTTTTGACATTTTATTTTGATTTGTGAATTTTTGTTATGCTCTGATTTTGGTGCTTAAAATTATTTATAAGAAAGCAGATTTTATTTCGATCATAAATGAAATTATATTTTCATTTTATCAATTGAGCTGTTACTTGCAGGGTAAAATAATATCCGAATTGCAAAACAATGGAGTCCACATTTACCAATTTCCAACTGATGATGAAAGTGTTGCCGATGTCAACTCCACGATGAATGCTCACGTACCATTTGCAGTCGTTGGCAGTACAGATTTTGTCCGAGTGGGAAACAAAATGATGCGATCTCGTCAATATCCATGGGGCACAGTTCAAGGTATTTTTCTTACTCTAGTAAACAAGCACTTTTTGTCTCACTCAATTTTTATCTTAAAATATAAGATTAATATTAATTCAAAATTTTTGAATTTCATAGCATCTATTTTCTAAAATAATAGAAAAGCAAGGTCAATATTCATGATAAATGATGAAAATTGATATCTTAACTTCAGAATAAATATATAGTATTTTTGTGGAATATATAGACAATCAAGCCGTTGAATTTTTATTCAAAAATATCAATCTCCGACGAAAAATACTAACATAACCTAAATTTGTTCAAAATTGTAAGTTTAATTTATGAAGTAAAATGATTTTTCTTTAAAACAACCGATTTCCGGCGAGAAACTCTAACATATCCTAGTATTGTTCAAATATTGTAAATATTCTTTGAAATGTAATGATTTTTTATTAATAGAAACAATTTAAGACGAAAAACAGTTACATAACATAACCTAAACTTGTTCAAAAATTCTTTATCTTTGAAGTCGAATGGTTTTTTATTCAAAGTACCGGTTTCCGGTATAAAACGGCAACAAGTCCAAAAATTATGTTTCATTAAATCAAAATTACCAATTCTCAACAAAAAACATTAATAAAACATGACCAACAATTCTCTCAAATTGTCACTCTTTTTCGAAAATTAGTGAGTTTTGTGTAAAATAACCGCGATTTCAGGTGAAAAATATTAACATAACTTTAAATTGTTCTGAAATTGTAAATCTTCTTTGAAATATATATCTAAATTTTCGATGAAAATCGCTTGCTTAACCTACAATTGTACAAAAATGTGTAATCTTCTTTGGTATCTAATAATTTTTACTAAAAATACCGATTTCCGGCGTAAAACAGCAACATAACCTACAATTCTTAAAAAGTTGTGATTCTTTGAAATGTTTCAACTATAATTTTTTTAAATTACAAATGCCAATTTCCGACGAAAAACACTATCATAATCGAAAATTGTTAAAAGATTCTTAATCTTGTTCAAATTAGAATTATTTTTGTTTGAAAAAAAAATAATTTTCGATATAAAACGCCAACGTAACCTCAAATTGTTAAAAAATTATGAATCTTCTTTGAAATCTAATAATTTTTCAATAAAAATATCAATTTCCGACAAAGAACACTTAACACGATCCGAAATTGTTCAAGCTTGTAAAGCTGTAAGTCTTCTTTGAAATCTAACGACTTTTGCTTAAAATAACCGATTTCCAGTGGAAAACGTTAATAGAAACCTGAAACTTTTAAGAAATTGCAAATCTTGTTTGAACTGTAATGATTTTTGTTTTTTAAAAAGTAACAATTTTTGGTGTAAAACGCTGATATAACCTAAAATTGTTTAAAAATTATGAGCCTTCAAAATGTAATGATTTTTGTTGAAAAATGTCAATTTCCGGTAAAAAAACGCGAACAAAACTGAAAAACATAATTTGTTATAAAAAAATACCAATTTCGGTGTAAAACGTTAACATAATCTAAAATTATTGGAAACTGGGGATTTTGATGATAACCTTTGTTTCAAAATTTTAATTTCCGGTGAAAAAACGAACACAACCTAAAACTTAAAAAAAGCTACGTCTTCTTCGAAATTTTATGATTTTCTATTAAAATTCTTTTTAAAAAATACTAATTTCCAGCGAGAAGCACTAACATACAACGTGTTGAATATTTTACAATAATTTATTTGATAATTTGGAACTTTTAATTTAACCGAGAATTTAAAAATCATAAATGTCTCAATTCGCACAAGGTTTTCGATGCTTTTTCTGATTAAGAAGGATTAGTTGTAGATTTAATTTTTTAAATTTTAAATTTAGTATGTAAGACAACTCCAAGTAATGAAAATTCAACCAGGTTTCCTACAACAATGATTGATTTTTAGATATGATTTACACTTTTATGTTTCTTCTATTTCTATACAAAATCTGTTTCCTATTTAAAGTATTATATTCTTCATTTGCAGTGGAAAATGAGTCGCACTGCGATTTTGTGAAACTCCGAGAAATGCTTATCAGGACCAACATGGAAGATATGCGGGAGAAAACACATTGTCGTCACTACGAACTGTATCGTAAAAAAAGACTCGAGCAGGTAAGGAAAAAAATGAATGATTTATCTCCAATGGTAGTTGTAAAAATATATTTTAATAAGTTTTATTTTGAAGAAATGATTTTAAAAAGTTATTTTTATTATTAGATGGGATTTAGTGATGTTGACAGCGATAATAAACCTGTAAGTTTCCAACAAACTTGTGAAGCAAAACGGTCGACCCACTTGCAAGAACTTCAACAGAAGGAAGATGAAATGAGACAAATGTTTGTGGCACGTGTCAAAGACGCAGAAGCTGAATTGAAGGAGGCAGAAAAAGATGTAAGTTCAAATTTATTCAAAGCTGCAAAGTTGAAGAAAAAACAGATCATGATAAATCGTGATCATCCGATCAGTAGGCATATCAGGGCTCGCAGTTTTAACACTATTTGACACTTTTTTAGCTATGAAACTATTATGACAAAAGTACCACTTTTTTGCCACTACATTGAAAACATGCCTCTAATGTCTCTAATAATTTCTTCACTTCTTGAAAAATATTTTCTTACTTCTTCGCTGATTGACTAAAATAACATCTACCATCTCAAGTACAGAGATATAGACCGGAAATAGTCCTAAAGTCTAATATATGTATAGATAAATTAATTTAAAATATTTTAAGTTCATATATTCTTTATTTTCTAAGTTTAGAATTGTACATTTTCGACTTTTTGAAGAAAAATCTGTCAAAATTGTACCTTTTTACTTTGTGACACTTTCGTTTTAATAGTTTTAAGTCGACTATTAAACAGTGAACAAATTCATATTTTCTTCATCCCCTAGCCGAAAGTACGTTTTTCCGGACGCATTTCTGTCCGGGAACAGTGGCTTTTGCGGCCTGCTAGAGTTAACACGATCTCTGATTGGCTGCGAGATTTTTGTGGCTCGCTGACGTAGCAACCAGACGTAGCAACGCTCAGTATTGTGTTATTCTGTACTTAGCCTCTGAAAAATATTTATCTTGACAGTTGAATGGAAAAAAGAGACTGTCGGTGTGTTCAACCTCAAAACCGATCGATTAGTGTCGTTGCGATTTTTGTGTACAAAAAGACGGCACAAGACCTCAAAAATGCTTCTTGCTCGTCTGGCGGATGAGGAAGAAGTATTAAGAAAAAATATGTGTTTTTGATACCCGCCCCGACCAGCAAAACCTCGGCTCCGCCTCGGCTTTGCAAAAGTCGGGCGGGCGACCGAATCCCATGCATCCGCTGGCATCCGCTCAGCTGACCCGAGAGTAGCAGCGGCGCTACGCGAGGTGGCGTGCGTGCTAAAGCAGGCCACACAAGAAAAAGCATCCGAGCTAGCAGCCGACAACGCATTTTATTAATTAACATTAATTATTAAACGTACTTTCGGCTGGGGATGAAGAAAAATAGTATACGACACACGGCCAGAAATATTGGATGCCCTGGTGTGCGTGATATGAGGCCTCGGCTTCGCCTCGGCCTTCATATCACACACGCCTGGAAATCCAACTTTCCGGCCTTGGGTCGTAATATACTATTTCATCGTACTGTTTCGAAGTATAATTATTAAATAAAAGCTATAATATTTTTCATATATTTTGAATTGAATATCGTTCAAAAATAATTATAGATTAGGTATATCAAATTGAAAGTGTTTTAAAATCAGCAATTTGATTTAATCACATTAACCCTTTCAGGGGCACATTTTTCTATTAAACTAATTCTTGCTATTGCACAATTCTTGCGAATTTGCACTAATATAACCGCCATTTTGAATCCGTCATTTTGAATTTTGCAATTTTGACATTATATTCTCAATCAGTGGCTCGAACAAAATTTTTTTTATTTTACGATTTGATAATCGATCACAAATACGGTACATTACATGCACTTATGCCGAAAATTCGTCAAAAATCGTAATTTTTTATGAATTCAAAAAATGAAATAAAAAAAAAACTTGTCTGCCGGAAATTCTGCAAAAAATATATGTTACAGTTCTACGTGTTACCTGACTGGAAAAAAATTGTCACAGCTATAGGACTAGTACTTTATAAACAGCCGATTTTATTCAAAAAAAGTGATTTTTTTCGATTTCAATTATTTATAACAAATTGTTAATTAACAATTTTACACAGTTTTTCATGATAATTACTTTACATGAACCCTTAAGAGTCTAAAATCAAATACTTGTGCACTAAACAAGGTGAAATGTATCAGAAATGCTTGAAAAACTGCGAAAAAACAAGTGGGACGTATACGTCCCACTGCCCCTGAAAGGGTTAAAGAGTATGAAATATCAAATTGCTCCTTTTTCGTTTTTCTTACTAAATTTTTAATTTTAATAAAACAAACTTAAAAAATGGTATTGTTTAAAATTCATAACTTTAAAAATTGTACCATCTTAATTTGAAAGTGTTAAATTGAGAATATTACAAGTTGCATAATTTCTTATTAATGTTTTACAAATTAGAACATTTTAAATTAATTGCGTTTTTTAAATTGAACAATGCCTAATTGTGTGAATCCTTCAAAAGTCTAAACTTGTATTTCAAATTGCAAGCCTTAAAAGTTGAACATTTTGAAGTCCAAAACGTTTTCCGAGTCAAATACTTTTTAAATTCAATTATTAAAAAATCAACCATTTCTATTGTATAGTCACAAATTTTTTATAATTCAGTAATTTTAAGTTTCAAGTATTGAAAACTGAATAATTGTTCATTTTCAGTGTTCCCCATTACATATTTAAATGTGTGATGATTGAGGGGTGGCAGTACAGAACTAGATAACCAACATTTCCCCGAAAATGGGTTTATTGCATTAAAAATTCTTAAGAAATCAAATACACGTCCTGCTGAAAAGATTTGTTGTTCGGATTATTATTTTTTAATATAGTAATAAAAAAAGTATTTAAATTTTTGTTTAAATTTTAGCGCAAATATAATTTTGTTCTTCCTTTTAGCATCGATATTTCTTTAAAGTACTATTATCATCTAATGAAAAAAAATCAAAATTTCTGCTTTTTATAGTACTTTCCCTGAATAATCGTCTATAGTGCGATACCGTCACAATAAATTTTGGTTTTCTGCGAACATATGTCGACATACGGTCTCTGAGTTGTGTTGTCATACCTGGTGTTAGAGGCCAAATACAACTTTTTACTGACTGACGGTTTTATCCTACAGAGAATTAACAAGTATCAGTCGCAAAAAACTTGTTATTTAATAAAATCTATTTGTTTTTCAGAATTCTTGTTTGCGTAGATAGATGCAGTTTTCTTTTGCGAATCGATTGATGTGAAAATCTCATTTTCGTCAAAAATATGGCATAAGTGCCTTTTTAACTTGTACGGCAGAACACTTTATTTTATTTATGCAAACATAATTTGCAAATCCACAGGATTTTATGCTAGACAGAAAATTCAATTTACTACATATTGTTTATTATTTTATGTATTTTCTATACGTATAGCCTTTGATCTAGTTTTCTTCGTTAAAAAACAAACATATATTACAAATTGGAGTTCATTATTAAAAAAATTAATTATATAATTTTGCTAGTATTTTTCAAAATTTATGCCACTTTGACACTATTTTTTATCTCAATATTGTGATTTTTTCATAATTTTTTTGCAGCTACACAGCAGGTTCGATAAGCTGAAGAAGGACCATACAGACGAAAAGAAAAAGCTCGAGGAGAATCGCAAAAAATTGGAGGACGATATCCAGGAGTTCAACCGTCGAAAGGTCCAAGTTGCTCAACAATCGCAACATCATACCCTAACTTTAGGAAAAAGCAAGAAAAAGTAAAAGCAGAAAGTTTGATGCCGAAATTTTGTAATCCGATCAAGTAATTAATTTTATTTATCAGTTACTCTTCCTATAGTATATTTCTTCTTGAAGGGAGCAAATAAAAGCAAATAGAAGAGAAAATTGTATAGAAACGAGTATTAACACTAGATGAATCAGAACTAACAGTCAGCAATGCGTTTTCAGTTCTGAGCACTCTCCAAAGTTAGAAATGTAACATTTCAATATTGATACATTTGTATGTATTTAATTAGTACCTAAGGTCCTTTATACACCCACACTGAATAAATCGAAGAATATTTAGGTAAAATTAATGCCCGTGCACATAATTCTTTATTAATATAAGATAAGAAATTAATGTCTCAGGCTTAAGATGGTTACAGCCCAATATGTCGAAGGCATTTATGGTTAGAGTTGTATTTTTAAATATTTTTTGATTAGTATGCACGGGACTGTCCCGGTATATATTAACAGTCACGGACGCATTATTATAATGCAATCAAGTGATCTGATAAGAGCGTGTGCCTGGACATATTGGGCAAAGCCTGGTTTTTACCCCGTCATTCACGGACTGGGTTGCAGTTAAGTGCATGATGGGGTGCATGTTATATATTATTTTTTTTATATTTAAACCTGTTCTCGGGTGAAGCCGGTTTTTCATCATAGCCACGGACTAAGTCAAGTGACTGATGAGATGTGGATGTTATAAGTTAATTTAATACGATGTCTGAAATCTTCTGCGATGATGTTGTAGGTACAAAATTAGGAGCATAGTGTAGTTTCGAGTTCGTATTTTACCGCTGTTATCCATACACAGCGGCCGCGAGCGTTGGAGGTGACAACAGTCCCCTCTGGATGCTTTGTTAGAGCTACCATCTGCCATTCCACAGGTTTTTAGTCACTTGCTTCCTGATGGTCTAGAAAATTTCTCACAATGCGACAGGTGTTCAATAAAACAGCCTTCTGAGCTGCTGCCAGTGCCCTACTGACTCCTAAATGTTCAAGATGTTCAGTGCATCTTGCGTGCACATTGCCTGTAGCCGAAATCACAATAGGATGAATTGATGCATGTTTCACATTCCTCCATATTGTCTTTACTTCATGCCTTAGCTCGATATACTTATGGATCTTGGTTGTATAGGTTGCCTGCAAATTTCGGTTAAGTGGACAAGCAGTGTCGATGATGTAGACTCTTCCACCTTTTTTTTTCTCGTATCACGATGTCTGGTCGATTGGCTCGGATGTAATGATCCGTCTGGATGGTAACATCCCAATATAAGATCGAATCTTCGTTTTCTAAAACGGGCAATGGAATGTATCTATAGAAAGGCATCCATTCTGTTAAGAGTCCTAGGTTTAGGGCAAGCTGTTGATGTATAATGCTCGCCACATTGCTATGTCTGTGCGTATATTCTCTTTGAGCCATTGCGCGATAACCATCAATAATGTGCTCGATGGATTCGTTGGTATCTCAACATAATCGGCACCGGTCAACCACGTCTTAATGTAACTCGTGTTTGCGATAATTTCTGGTGCTGACAACCCTGTCCTGAATCGTAATGACGAATCCTTCCGTTTCTGGATGCAGGACGCCCTTTCTCAGCCAAATATTGGATGCCTCACTATCTACTTCATATTGATCTAACGTATTAGGGTGTTCGCCGTGGATGGCTTTCTGTCTCCATTGCGTTTCTAATTCCTCTATGGTTTCTGCCCTGATATTCAAGGCCTCCTCTGAAGACAAATTCAAAGGCGCGTAGTCAAGATCCGCTTTACAGATGGGGTTGTAAAGCGTAACATCCGGCTTGTTGTTAAAATAGTCTCGTAACTGTATAACTTGTGACTCACACAGTTTCCTGACATCTACAATGCCCCTAACCCCTCTATGTCGTGGTAGAACTACCCTTTCAATCGCCGAATTACTGTGGTGCATTCGGTGTTTCGTCATTTCTACGCGGATGATTCTGTTTAATCGTTCGAGGTCGTTGTTCGGCCATTTGATGAGCCCAAAGGAGTACGTGAGGACAGGGATGGCATAGGTGTTGATTGCCCTGATATTTTTTGCCGAGTTAAGAGAACTCTTCAGAACCAATCTGAGTCTTGTAGTGAAGGCAGTCGTTAGGCTTTTCTTAACTATAGTATGCAGAATACCCTTAGATTCGAGAATACCGAGGTATTTATATGACTCGCCCTCAGCCATTGCCTCGATGTCATTCTCGAAATCGTTCTCTGGCTCTGCGGTCCGTAATTCTCATCTGGTTAAATGCACTGTTCTGCATTTATCTAGTCCGAACTCTATGTGAATATCATTGGAAAACTGCTTTGTGACATCGATCACTTGCTGCATCCTCGTTATCATGTACACGGAACCCATGAGACATGCTATTTAGTGTTTTGCTCAGTGGGTTCAACGCTAAACAGAACCATAATGCACTGAAGGAGCCTCCTTGGAATATACCCGTCGTAATGCGTATTGATCTAGTTATCCTGGGTTGTCCATGATCAAAATACTTGATTCTTGTACCCCAAAGCATCATCGCACGACTCAGAAAGTGAATGATGCGGGGCCAAATTTTGTATACTTTTAAGACTTCAAGCAAATAGTCATGTGGTACGGAAGGAAACGCTAATTGTAGTCAATGTATGCCGTGTGCAAGTTTCTTCGATGCTTACGAGCTTGCGTCATGGCAACAGCGTCTATGGTGACTAGATCTTTACTGCCTCGCGAGTTTTTACAACATCATTTTTGTTCTTCTGTAAGGATGTCATTCTCGTCGCAGTGAGAATATACCTTATCTGCTATGATATTTGTAAGACATTTGTATATTGTTGGAAGACAGGCTATCGGTCGAAATTCAGATGGATTTTGAGCGTTTGGTTTTTTAGGCAACATATACGTAGTACCCTGAAGCACAAAGCCTGGCATCACATATGGGTGTTCGATGATCTTCTGAAAACAGCTTGCCAACGCAGGATGCACACTAGTCAGGTACTTGTACACATTATACAAGAGTTTGCACCTCTAACGCAGTTTGTGTTGCATTCAAATGCATAGGTAAAACCTTGCTGTTCAGGTGTTCTATTAGTGCACGCAGATCATTTGTGATGTTTATCTTGGGCAGAGAATGCCTTTGTGTTGGTTCTACATGTCTGAACTCTAGTAAAGCGCGACCAAAATTCTTTTCAAGGTGCTGTAGTTTTTTGGGATTTCGCTGTTCAGATCACCGATATTAATGTCCGGATGTGGTTCTAGTGGATCCGGTACTTGATGTTCATTATCCCTAGCACCTATGCTTTCAGCTTCAGTCAGGTCTTCGTTGTCCACATCTTCCAAGAGAAGTTCATCAATAGGAAACTGTTCTTCCACTTTATTTCGATGGCAGCTATTTCAACAGCCGAAAGCAATTTGTTTACAGATATTGAGCGTTTTTGATCTGCTAGATTCTGCTCATTTATTCTTGTGGCTAGTCGTGAGTACTTAAGTAAGAAGAGACGATAATGTTCTCTCCTTACACTGTGCCCACTTTTCTTTGCCAAAAAATAAGAGCGCATCACATCTCTGTTCATATGGTATGTCCATTTTAATCGCCTCCTTGGTTGTTGAACCTCTGCTTCTAGCACTGGTTGTATTAGGCCATCTGCCTCCGGAGGATGTGGTGGTGCTGGATCATCACCAGGTTGAGGAAGAACATCAATTGCCACTGCTTGTTCATGTGACGCGGCCTCATCTAACTGCTGCTCATTGCCGTTGTTTTTCCACTCCAAATCAACCTGCTGTTTAATCTCCATTGCTCGATCTTCTGAGATGAGTAGATTAGTCCTGATGTCCTTCACCTTAGCGATAAGATCTCTTAATGCGACTTTCTCTATTTGAGTATCCCACTTGATGCTCTCCCACGGTATTTCTGTTGAAGTGGTTGGCTGCAAATAGCTAACGCTAGCCAAAGCATCCTCAGCAGACACAGTTGATGTTTCACTGCTTCCCGTATGTCGCAGATGGTCTTGCTGGCCAGCTGTTTGATTAGTGAGA
>CAKNYM010047232.1:31879-42697 GCA_932195095.1 Andricus curvator | reverse complement strand
GGTAGTTCCATTTCTACGTTTGGTAGTTCGGTGGTCCAAAAACTTTTTGATTTACAGCAGTTTTTCTAAAAGTGGTAGGGGCAGACTCAAAAATGAAAAATCGTCAAATTTTCTTTTTCACATCGTTCAGTCGTTGCATTGTGAGGTTTGGTAGTCATGTGTCGACGTTAGAGAGTAGATAATTGTTTAAATAATTAAAAAACAAAGTTTTACGTATTGATCGAAAAATTTTGAAATTTCGAAAAATTGAGTTATTTTCAGAAGCAGAATCGTTTGGTAGTCCCATTTCTACGTTTGGTAGTTCAGTGGCCTAAAAACTTTTCGATCTACAACAGTTGCAATGTAAACTACTATTTTGCAATTTTTGGGTCATTTTCCGGGCATAACGAGAGGGGTTTGGGGGGGGGGAGGAAAAAATTAATACTTATTGGGTGAAAATCATTCCATAAACATTCCTTAAGAGGTGAGTATACTCTAATTCGCAAAAAGTTTATAACAAGTACTTTTTCCATTTAAACCCCTGTGATAATTGCAAAAGCAAGGGTAAACGTTGAGAAAAAAAAAATTACGAAATTTTTACTTTCCGGAAAACGAAAAAATTGGTACGAAAAAATTTCTACCAAACGTAGAAATGGGACTACCAAACGATTCTGCTTCTGAAAATAACTACATTTTTTGAAATTTCAAAAATTTCCGATCAATACGTAAAACTTTGTTTTTTAATTATTCAAACAATTATCCACTCTCTAACGTCGACACATGACTACCAAACCTCACCATGCAACCACTGAACGATGTGAAAAAGAAAATTTGACGATTTTTCATTTTTGGGTCTGCCCCTACCACTTTTAGAAAAACTTCTGTAAATAAAAAAGTTTTTGGACCACCGAACTACCAAACGTAGAAATGGGACTACCAAACGATTCTGCTTCTGAAAACAACTACATTTTTTAAAATTTCAAAATTTTTCGATCCATACGTAAAACTTTGTTTTTTAATTATTCAAACAATTATCCACTCTCTAACGTCGACACATGACTACCAAACCTCACCATGCAACCACTGAATGATGTGAAAAAGAAAATTTGACGATTTTTCATTTTTGAGTCTGCCCCTACCACTTTTAGAAAAACTTCTGTAAATCAAAAAGTTTTTGGACCACTGAACTACCAAACGTAGAAATGGGACTACCAAACGATTCTGCTTCTGAAAATATCTCAATTTTTTTAAATTTCAAAATTTTTCGATGAATACGTAAAACTTTGTTTTTTAATTATTTAAACAATTATCTACTCTCTAACGTCGACACATGACTACCAAACCTCACAATACAACCACTAAACAATGAGAAAAAGAAAATTTGACGATTTTTCATTTTTGAGTCTGCCCCCACCACTTTTAGAAAAACTGCTGTATATCGAAAAGTTTTTTGGCCACTAAAATACCAAACTTAAAAGTGGGACTACCAAATGATTCTCCTTCTAAAAACAGTTGCATTTTTTGAATTGAAAAATTTTGTTGTTTCACTGTGAAAGTTTATTTTTCTATTATTTAAACAATTATCCAGGCTATAATGTTGAGACACGACTACCAAACGTCTAAGTGCAACCAACAAACGATTTAAAAAACGAAACTGATGATAATTCAATTTTTTATGTTTTCCCCCACCCCTATTGAAAAAACATCTGTAAATCGAAAAGTTTATGGGCCATTGAACTACCAAACGTAGAAATGGGCCTAACAAACGATTCTGCTTCAGACTGCATTTTCATTTTTTGGATATTGTTATTATTTTGAGTTTGACCTTGAGGATTTAATTTTCGTTTATTTAAAAAACTATCAACTCTCTAACGTTGAGACCTAACTACCAAACGCTACCAAACGAAGACCAAATAGCCCCACAAAGAAAAATTTAGAAATTTTCACCTTTTGGGGCAGTGTGAAGTTAGCCCCCCGGATTTTGATTTGTTGAAAAAATGGGGAAGGAACAACAACCAAACGATAAGATATGACTACCAAACCCTCTCTAACAACCACCAAACGTTTGACGACATAATATTTTCAAATTCTTTATTTGGGGGGGGGGGGGCCAACTTCACACCGCTTGAAAAAGTGCTATGTATTCAGCTTATGTGGATGAAGTCGCAATAGAATTCTGTCTTCTAGTATTCCACGTTATAGTACATTTTTCAAAAATTCTGAACAGATATCCGGTTGTACTTATTCTATCAATTTCATTACTACCCCAGTCAGCATCAACATAGCCAATTAACATATTTTTACACTCACTTTTAATGTATTTTTACTTTGATATCGACTCAAGAAACTAATTGGAAAACATAGTTCAGGTCTTGTTGATAACATCGCATACATAAGACATCCAATTAAATTCTTACAAGGTGCATTGTAATGTTCATCTGAATTCAAAGCGTCATAATCTACTTTCAACGGTTAAGGTGTGTATGCACTCATACCAAAAGTTTTCAAAACGTTTCTCAAATATGAAGTTTGATTTAATGATATTTTTTCTTCCCCTCTTTCAATCAAAATTCCTAGAAAAACTTTTATTTCGTTCATATCAGTCATTTTATAACAACTATGTAAATATTGTTTAAATTTGAACATAGTTTCTTGATCGTATGTTAATATAATAATGTCATCTAAATATAAAAGTAAGTAAATATTTTTGTTTACGTCACCTTTGTTCAAATAATATAAAAAGTTATCAGCTGAAGAATTTTTTAAACATTTTTCCTTCATTATTTTATCAAAAAGTTCATACCAACAACGAGATGATTGTTTTAATCCATATATAGATCTATTCAATTTGCACACCTGATTATTTTCTGCCTCTGCATCTTCCGGAATTTGCATGTAAATTTCTTCTTGCAATATGCCACTGAGGAAGACAGTTTTTACATCCATTTGATGAATTAAAATATTATACTGATTCCCAAATGCCAAAAGAAAACGAAAAGTGGAAATTCTTGCAACTGGTGCGAAAATTTCGTTATAGTCTACTGAATACACTTGACTGAAACCCCGTGCAACTACCCTTGCCTTGTATTTTGTACGATTTCCAAATTCATCATTTTTTAATGTGAATACCCATTTACAAGTTATGATATTTTTATTTAGGGGTTTTGATACAATATTACAAGTATTATTTATTTCAAGTGAATTAAGTTCTTCCTTTATAGACAACTACCACTGAATTCGATCATCCCTTTTTTTAATTTCTTGAAATTTTTAGGGATTTTGTCAATAACATTTTGTGTGCACGCTGCATATGAATCGAACTCATCGTTTTTATTTTCTGTGTAAGAGGGCGGATTAAGATTCTTAATTCTATCACTTCTTCCTAATTTGGATTGTTTTTGATTATTTTCTTGTGGTTCGACTTCAGGTAAAAGAAATGTACTACTTTGGGGAATTTCTGCGTGCTCTGTGTCTGTATCACAGTTTTCGCTATTGGTTATCGGAACTTGTGTAGAAGAATTAGATCCTTCAGATAACCTTGGTCTTAAAATTTTAAAATTTCTTTCATCAAAAATGACATCGCGCGTTATTTGAAACTTTTGGGTTTCAATGTTCCATATTTTGTACCCATTTGGTTCATATCCGACAAGAACTCCTTTGACTGATGTATTATCAAATTTACTGGTTTTTGTTTTTAAGTGTATATGTACGGTAGAACCAAAAACCCTTAAATGATTTAATCTGGGGGTTTTATTATGCCATGGTTCGTACGGAGTTTTCGAACTTTTAACAGCTTTTGTAGGTGTTAAATTTATTAAATAAGTTGCTGTTAATACAGCTTCACCCCAAAACTGTTCATCTAAACCTGCTGCCTTTATAATTGCACGAGCTTTTTCTGTAATTGTTCGATTCATTCGTAGGGACAATAAATAAGGGTCTTGTAACGTGGTTTTTGTCTTTAATTTTATTAAATGGAAGTCGCGCTTGTTTACCAAAAATGCAACGTTCACATATTTCATTTGTAAACTTGACGTCATCAAGGTCATCAACATCTTCAAACAATTTTTGACTTCTTATTTGATCAAATTTAAAATTACTTATATGACCAAGAAGTTCGTGCCATAACTTGAAATTATTAGTCTTATTGACATTTATATGACTTCCATTTACCATGTTTTTGTTAATACTAAACACGACACTAAATAAACCATGTACTGGCTTACCTGTTAGAATAGTTTTTCCTTTACCATTTTCTACGGTGACCCCTTCAGTGTCGAAAATTATTTTGAAACCTTTTTCTTGCAGACGGCGAACCGACAGCAAATTGACTGCAGCATCCGGTGCATATAGGATGTTTTCTAAAACTCCTGGGCTTCCAAGATTTGTAGTTACTTGAATGATTCCACTTTTGATAGCGTTGATTGATTCTCCTGTTTTTCCTACGAGAATTTTCAGTGGCGATGATAAAATCTTACAAATCGTAAATACGTCTTTTTTGTTGATAATATATATGATCGGTTGATCCCGAATCCAGCAAGAACAATATCTCGTTAGTATTAGTCCTGGTAGTCGGATGTGAGCGTCCCATCATAAATGCAAATCCATCCACACTTGCAATACTTGTTTGAATGTTTGTCAAATTTGCTTCTTGTGTCATCCGTTTATAACACGAAGTAATAGTAAGGAGAAGAAACTGTGTGCTATGAAAGCATGGCAACTTTTTCGGAATAGATGTCGTGACTTTTAAGTGAAATATCTGCGAGAACCACGAAGTTGCACGATGTACTCTCGTCAAGAGCCGAAAGTTACCATCTATTTCGGCGCTAAATTTGAATAAGAAAATACTGTTAAATTAAAATTATGGCAAAATTTATATTTCATTTTTCGCTTCGCGAAACAATGTATTTTCACTTATGTACATTCACTTCAGTCTTAGACTTGCAGAAGATTTTTATTTTTAACAATATACTTGCACTGCAAACATAAAACTGCGATGCCGCGTACGCCTTCCCGCCACCCTTGTATCTCATATTTTTGGTTTTTATTGTGAACCCTCGTATGACACACATTATCTACTAAATTATTACAACGTATATTATTACTGTTACTACTTGCATTATCATTAACTTTGAAAAATCAAGTAAAATGTACAGAAAATTACAGAATTGCAAACGGCTCCACCTAACCTATAAATTACTTTTGTCCGACATTAAAAAAAAACACTTTTTGGAAGTACACATGTAACCTAAATTTGAATAAAATTATGTATGAAATACTTACGGCTTCAAAATGTTTTCAAAGTTATCCAAAACGACAACATAGCACAAATCACGACACGAATACAACTTTGGCTTTGCCTCACATTCCTCACATTTGACTGACTGCCATGACACTCGGCTCTCGCAGATATTTCACTCACAAATTAGGAAAGCCCCCCCCCCCCCCATCTATTCCGAAAAAGTTGCCATGCTTTGACGCCGCAAATGCATTAGCGTGATTTCTCCTTACTATTACTTCGTGGTTTATAATAATAGCAATAGGATTTTTCATGATTGTGTCGTCCACAATGTTCACAAGTCACTTTGGATAATTTGTATGGGGACTTAAATCCACTTTTCTTTGATGACATGGGATTTGTTGATCTTTGCTGCCTTTTTAAAAGTTTGCGTGGTTTCCACTTCTTGTTTGTGGTCTTACTCCCACTCGATTCTGGTGTTGGAGCACCACTAGCATGTGAAACTTTAGGGATAGTAGATTGTTCTTCGGTTCGCAATTTGACCTCATGATCCAGTAGTCTGGTTTTTACAAAAGCTAGGGTTAAATTTTCGTTACCCAAAGTCTCCAGTGCTGTTGCAATGCCATCGTACATACCGGGTAAGGGCAATACCCTGGCGGACCGAACGAACGGAACGGATACGCTATAGCGTATCCTTATAGTATCCACATCGTATCCTCTCCGTATCATGAAAGAAAAACTCATTAAAAGAGAAAGATTAACATTTCGCTTGTTGAAATTCGGATTCTACGTGAAATTTTGAGTTAAAAGGTCACAGAGTAATCGCAATAGTTTTTCTTGCAACATTAAAAACTTTTAAGAAATATAATACTTATCGATGACGTGCACTGAAGGCGACTTCAAACGCATCGTCGTTCAGTAGCAGTTAATAGGCGTTATCTGTCGATGATGCGTTTGAAGTCGCTTTCAGCCCACGTTATCGATAAGTATTATATTTTTTTAAAGTTTTTAATGTTGCAAGAAAAACTATTGCGATTACTCCGTGACCTTTTAACGCAAAATTTCACGTAGAATCCGAATTTCAACAAGTGAAATGTTCACCTTCCTTCTTTAATGAGTTTTTCTTGCATGATACGGAGAGGATACGATGTGGATACTGTGAGGATACGCTGTAGCGTATCCGCTCCGTTCTTTCGGTCCGCCAGGGTAAAAGGTGGGAGATCTTGTCCGTCTCATCAAGCGAGGCACATGCTGCTATTAAATCTGACATTATCGTATCAAATTTTGTAAAATGCTGCAGCAAGGTTACTTCGCCTTGCAATTTTAAACTTAAAAGTTGTTTTCGCAAAGCCAACTGGGTTGCCAAACTTCGTCTTTCATAAATTGCAACCAAACCCTGAAAAATGTCTTTTGCAGTAGCAGTGTCTTTTGCAAAACCCAGAAAAGTATCACTTAAATATTTCACAATAACGGTTTTTGCGGTAGAGTCCTTTTTACGTCACTCTTCTGTAGTCTCAGCCAGGAGAGCATTATCCAAAATGTCTAATACACCAAGTTCAGCAAGTAATAATCTCACTCGAAACTTCCACACTGTATATTTCTCACCATTAAACGGATTTATGTTGCACTTACTTAGTTTGTTATCCATTTTTGTAAATTACTTCCGAATCGATAAAATATTAGTCCGTCTAGACGCGATGAACTGGGCCCATAACCTAAAGGTCTAAGGGCTTAAATAAATGAAACAAATTATAGACCGTTTAGAATACTGCTCTTTTAATGTGAAGGCTTATGTGAGACTGAACTGGAAAGCATATATGACGATTCCATACGATTCCTTACGACAAAAAAGGACCACACAGTAGTATATCTTATCTCGATATTTATTAAACGAAACTTGGCCAGTCGACTGAGCCTTAATTCTAGCTATATGAATCAGATCTTCGTACTAAAATTCAAGGTTGAAATTCGCTTTTTGTTCTATAATTATGGAATATTTCTAACATTTAACCGGTGCGTGAGAATATCACGACGAGTTTCCCGCATAGCACGCTATATTCCAATTATATTCCAGGAATATTCCATTGGAATATTGAGCATATTTCACTGGAATATTGAATCCATATTTCAGGAACATTGAAATGTCCTACGTTGGAAATATTACCGTGCAATGTGGCATGCATGTTCCTAGGGAATATTGTCGGAATAGGGCCCTAAACGTGTTTTGAACAATCCTGTCGAACTTTGTCTGAACATAGCGTTGTACGTTCCCTGAATGTTTCTGTTGAATGTAGCCCGAATATTGCTCTGTAAGTGTCTGGAATGTTCCGGTCGAATACTGAGGCAAAATTTATAAAGAAATTTCAAAAAATTCTGTCGAACTTTTCTAGAATACTCCTTTGAAAGCGTTAAGAAAGTTTCATTGAAATATCACTTGCGCATCGTCTTGAAATAATAATGTATAAAGTCTTTTTGAAGGAATTCATTGGAACCCTGCTTGACTATTTTTCACTTTTATTACTTCTCTTTCCACCCAATACAACTTAAGTTAGTAAAATTGATTTTGTGACCAAATACAAGTGTTTATACTAAATTTTTATTAACGTGCATTAATGTTGCCCACACGGTTTTTCTGAAAAAGTGAAGAAGAGAATTGAGGAATCTCTATTTCAAATCATACGACAGTGCTCGCTCAACCGTTTCCATTACGGTTTGAGAGTCAGAGCAACAGAACCAGTTACTCGCGTAGAGGTCAGCAAATAAACAAATATCTTCTGAATTCACTCAAATAGACACCTGCTACCCGCTTCCTTTATGCTCTCCAACTTTATTTTTAGCTCACTGACCTTTAAATTTTCCATTTTATTTTTTTTTGCGCTTCGAATGTGCATGATTTAACACCGCACTACTGCTTTATTTTGCTTAGCCTTTTATTTTGCCGACCCTTTTATCACTGCTTATTGATCTCTGCTACTAAACTCTATCGCGTTAACGATCCGTAAAACTTTGTTTGAGTATACTTAGAAATGTGCAAGGACCCTATCTTGTTTACAGATTCCAGAATGGTTTGACAGATTATAATTGTCAACACGAGCTGTCTTTTTTCTTCTCCACACTGATTGGCAGAGTTGGGCAGGATGTTTATTAAGATTCGCTTCTAAGTTTAGTTTAAGGGGCGGGATACAACGCGCTTTTGATTCTTGAGACCCAATCTAACTTTATTTCTTTAGGTTCTCGGCATCCCTTGTCATGAGTCCACCCAGGTTCGCCGGGAAGCCAAGTTTTCTGGGTTCGGCCTCTCCACTCCGTAATATACGAGGATTTGGCCCCGTACCTTCGTATGGACGGCCGCACTGAAAGTTGCTCTTGATCTTCTGTGAGTGGGAATGCTCCGGGCCACCAGGGTTCACCCTCCCGGACAGGCTCCTTAAAGAGACCCAGCTCTTCCCCTCTGCAGACTACAGCGCTCAAAGAGAGTCGACTGTATCTCGAAAATAAAAGTTCGGAGAGTAACCACTCGATCCCGTTAATGCACTAATCACTTAAGGAGTCCTCAGAGGGTGTAACAACCCCCCACTCATCTGATAACGGTCATTTAAATCGGTCAAATGAGAGGGTGCCGGGAGAAGATCCTCTTGTCCATAACTATCCTGAGGATCATATTAAATGGTCGAAGTCGGAATCTACCGTAGCCCTATACCCGCGAAACGTCTCCCCCCATTCTTAGTTTTTTGGGATGCGGGATCCGAAGGAGAAATGAAGGGAAGTATGACCCTCTTGCATTAGCAGATAAGATCAGAGCGGTCATTTCCGGTCCTCGACAAATTTTCTGAAACGGCCAGAACCGCGTTAAAATTTTTTGCGAACATAGGGAAGATGCAAACACCCTCGTGACCACACAAGAATTAAAAAAAAACCGGGATATTCCGTCTCCATCCCCCTTTCTGAATCATAAGAAGCCATTTATCAATGGTGTCCCATTTAGGTATTCCGCGTTGGAAATTTTAAATAGAACAATGGAGGAGATCACGAGTACAATCTTGTCTATCAGGCGCCGTACGAAAGTGCATAACAAGCTAGACGAAAGAGTCGAATTCGCTTTTGCTTGTTCGAAGGTTCCACGTCTTATCTTCCTTCACAGTTTTGGCTATAATGTTACCCCCGTTATTCCTCCCCCTAAAAGGTGCTATTCCTGTCAGTGCTCTAGGCATGGCTCAGACCAGTGCAGGGCTTCTAGGCCGACTTGTAAATTTTGCGCGGAGTTTCACAGGACAGATGAGTGCCCTAACTAGCTCGCCCCTGTACAGTGTGCTAATTGCGGGGGTGGGAATATATCCTCATCTAGGCTTTGCACCATATATCTTGTTGAATTTGAAGTCATGACGTACCGATTCTGGAATGATTGTGGTTTTTTGGAGGCGGAAGCGGCTTTAAACGAAATAGGCTGTCATTACCCGGGACGCCGAGGCTCCCCAGTCCACTCCTCCCCGGGGTCTTCTTCTCGCAGCCCTCCCGCAATGGAGGTCTCTCCCTCTAATCCTCCTCTACCTCCCCCTAGGACTGAACTCACAGAGGAGAGAAACGATCAACTTAGAGTTGCAGCTTCCTCCCTTTTATAACTCAGTCGTAATACTGACTCCACACTCCAGGAATACTTGAATAATTCCTCCAGTCGTCCATTCCTTTCAGACAGGGGCCATGAGGATGTTGATTCCTGAATCCCCTATTGTTTATTGTTAATCCTCAATTTTATTGTATTTATGTATGTATAGAATTTAATTTGTTTCGGTTATTCCTGAGCTCTTTGTTGTTTGTTGATAGCTCTTGACCTTTATTTATATTTTTAAGAGAATTTAATCTGCTCTGGTTAGCAAGAATTTCTTTAGACCAAGAGGTTAGTTAGTAAACGGAGATTTTTCGATGGGTTGGTCGCTCTTTAAACTAGGTGTTCAGGTCTTCGTGAAATCCTTGAATCTTCGTGAGTTTGTTGAGTAATTATTATTGTGAGGTTTTTTGAGATCTTTTTTCTGATATCTCTCCTTAATTCTCTACACCTTTTTGAAACATTTATAAAATCTCTAAAATTGAGTGTGAGGTTTCCCAAACTCTTGTTGATCCTTAGAACTTGCATAATAAAGTTTTTGATTCCGTTGGGATTTGTTAAACTTTCAAGATTATTGTGAATGCCGAGGAGGGAAATGGGAATTGGAGAGCCGAGAGTGGGCAGAACACAAATGACAACATCGTTTTCTTTTGGGTAAAAGTAATGGATGTTTATTTAAACTTACATCGTAGGAACGGCTAATGACCCGTGGTCGATTGTCAGCGGTCGTAACGTAGGTGGGCAAGGTGCCTGGCGAAAGAAAAAGATAAGTAAGCCCGACGATAGTAGACGGAGAGGTCCGGCTTGATCCCCAGATTACAGCTCCAGTGGGCGGTCCAGGTTGCCTGATTCTGTACTAAGAGGCACAATAGTCCCGAGGTAGACACGGCGATGTCCGAGGGGGAACACTCCGATTAGGTAAGAAGGCGCGACAACGGTGAAGTAGAAGCGTGATTGCGCTGAAGTTAGAGACGTCTACCGGTGACGGTTTCACTAATTT
>CAKNYM010047232.1:772-21879 GCA_932195095.1 Andricus curvator | reverse complement strand
AAATTAGTGAAACCGTCACCGGTAGACGTCTCTAACTTCAGCGCAATAGAAGCGTGCCGATTACATGGGGAGACACGAAGACCAACTGATCGCACCACGCTCGCATTACCCAAAGTAAGAGAACAGGTTGAGTCCCCGAACGGCGGAGCAAGACTGACTCTGCCGTGCGACGGCGATCGCGTTGTGTGAAGCTTCGGGACCCCTCGGGGGGTTCTGCCATGGTTCGGGTGCGACCCCGCGCTTCTTTCGCGTGGGGTAGTCCCGAGCTTACTTTGTCGTAACTTATTCTGTTACACCCACCCTCCCCCGTGGGTGTTTGGGTGTATTCCTGAAATTTTGTTGAGTTCTTTGTGGAGTTCTTGTATGGTTTGGGGGTCTATGTGTATGTCCAGTTCCCAAGTTTGGTTGTTTGTTTTTTTGTCCTTGTTAATTTGTGTTATAGTAATGTCCAGTAGGTTTTGAATTTTCCGGTTAATGTATTCCCATCCCCCTTTTATGTATGTTTTCCGTCATTGTTTGGAATTGTGTAGTTTTGTCTGTGTCTAGAGGGTGTGTCGTTGCAAAAAGTCTCGTGTATTATGTAAATATGTCTGGGTATGAGTTTGTCGCAGAATTGGCATTTGAAGTTCTCTGAATTTATCCCTTTGTTACTTTTCAAAAGCGTGGTGTCTTCGGTGATTTTTCTGTTCCATGTTTCTTCTGTGTTTCGCCTATTCCTGTAACATATACACAGAAAAGAAAAAAAAAATGTCGTTGGAGTTTGAGAGTGAGTAAGTTGCTATTTTTGTTTTTGTTTATTTCAATCTTTATTCATGGATATCAAAATGTAAGTAGTTATAAGTTAGGGTATCCCGCCCTTAGAAGAGTCGACTGTTGTTATATCACATACATATAGCCTATAGTGTTTTCGGGTTAGGCCTTAGCACTTAATCATTAGAGCATCTGATTTTCTTTAAGAGGTATTTGGTGACTTTTTTCTGGTTTTGTTATGGAGGCAAAACGCAAACTAACTGAGTTCGCTAACTGGAATGCTCGCAGTGTGGTACGCAAGAGGGAAGAAATTGATTCGCTACTCTTTCAAAATGACCAGGGATAAGAGTTTTGAAATTAAGGGCTATAGCCCTTAATTTATTATATCACCTTCCGTTGCGATTATGCGATCGGTAGAGGTGGGGGATCAATGATCCTTGTCAAGGATGGCTACTGCGTTGATCGGATTGACCTTGCTCGACCGTGGGTGGGGGATTTCGAGGTCCCTTTTTACGTAACTCCGGAAAATTGCCTTCCTTTCCATTTATGTGTCCCCGGAAGTGCGAATCATTCAAGATTCATGGATGGGGCTGATTGAATGTGCGTCCAGTAAGAGCTCTGTGGTCATGTGTGGTGACTTTAACGCCCACTCTCCTATGTGGGGCTCTCCGAACACAAAATTTGTAGGCCGATATCTTGGTCCCGCTGTGTTTGACAGTGGGCTTATTCCCCTCAACGATTCCGTTCTCACCTTCATATCGGCTCCGGGGCGACTTGCCAACAACCTCGATCTTGTTTTTTCGACGGCTGCTCTTGCTTCGCTCTCCACGGTGAGGGTCGGTGATAAAAATTACCACTCGGATCATGTTCCGGTCTTTGGGAGGTTGGACGCCTCTCCTTCTCTCTGTCGTTCCTCTTCCAACAGATTTAACATCAGGTCTTTGTACTGAGAACTATCCAAAAGAAAGATGGAGGGGTTAATACCGACCTTCAGATCGGAGCTGGCAGGGGGAGTCATACCTGCAAACGTCTATGACAATTTCATAAAGGCGGTTTTTGACTCTGGTGCATAGAGGGCTGACTCACTCGGGGGAGAGAGCAAAACAACCTCTCTGGTAGAATGCAGGATGTGACGCGATCCAGTCCAGAAGGAGATTAGCAAGAAAGAGGTTCTTGGCAAACCAGACGGATGAAGAAATGGAGGTCTTTAGGTTGGTGGACAGGGAAGTTAAAAACCAGTTGAGGGGTATTAAACACCAGTCTTTCCGTGCTTTTTGCGAGTCTTTAGACCCGGCACCGAGCTTATCCAGAAACTGGCGCACGGTTAAGGCACGAGCTTCACGGTCCGGAGAGCCGCACACAGGCGTGATTCGCCCTGATATCCCTCCACAAATGACTGATCTCTTCGCGAACCCAGATGAAGCAGATCCTATGAACCAGCCATTCTCTTGGGAGGAGTTCAGGATGGCTCTAGCTGCATGCAAGGCCAAGTCCTCCCCTGGCATGGATGTTTTGTCTTATAAAGGCATCCAGGGCTTCTCGGATCCGTTGTTGAGCTGTTTGCATGCTCTCTTCAACGGGATGTTCCATGCCTCCTCTTTTCCGGAAGCTTGAAGAGACACCCGGGTGCATTTCATCCCCAAACCGGGTGGGAAGGGCTTCCGGCCGATATCCTTCACCTCCACCTTTTGCAAATTATTTGAGAGGTTGATACAGAGAAGGCTGAAATATCTGGTTGAACACAACGACTGGATCCCGGAATTCCAGTTTGGCTTTAGAAGGGGCAGGTCATCCATGGACTGCGTGGCCTCGCTTGTTGTGGGCATCACGAAGGGCTTTGGCAAAAGCAAAAACACGCTTGCTTTAGCATTGGACTTGAAGGGCGCGTTGAATGCTGTTCTGCCAGGGCTCTTTATTGATGAGATGAGAAACTTAGGGGTTCCGGTAAGGTTGCTTAACATTGTTTCCTTTTTGGTCG
This sequence comes from Andricus curvator, assembly GCA_932195095.1. Taxonomy (NCBI): domain Eukaryota; kingdom Metazoa; phylum Arthropoda; class Insecta; order Hymenoptera; family Cynipidae; genus Andricus; species Andricus curvator. Next base: position 19,151 of record CAKNYM010047232.1, on the reverse strand, counting down.
GTAAACGGAACCTCTTCTTCACATCTGATAGAGCCAATCCGAGAGCTTGCGGGGTGGGCGTTCCTCAGGGTGGAGTCCTATCACCGCTCCTATTCAACTTGGCCCTAAGGAAGCTGGGCCAACATCTCCCAGCTGGTGGAAGGGTAGCCATGTATGCTGACGATTTACTCCTTTACGTCACTGGTGGCTCTATTAATGAGGCATCCACCCTCCTAAGAATGGCCACGGAAGGATTAACCCCCTGGCTTGCGACTTTGGGGCTTTCCATCTCAATCCCAAAGTGGTAGCTGAGCATCTTTTCAAGGGGTCGATTGAGAGTCCAGGACATTTCTATCTCGATTGATCAAATAACTATTCAATGGCAACCCACCCTTAACTATCTAGGCATCACTCTTGATAAAAGATTGTCCTGGATACCTCATATCAGTGCTGTCGCTGATAATGTCTCAAGAGCAGTCAATATCCTTCGGATTATTGCGAGAATCTCTTGGGGTGCCTCCCCCTCCCTCTTGCTCACAGTCCACAAAGGCTTGTTTAGAGCGTGTTTGGAGTGGAGTTCCCCCCTGTTTTTTTAGGGCTAGCGCGACGGCTCCAAGAATTCTGGAAACTATACATCATGCATCTCTCAGGGTGGCCTTGGGGTGTATGAGCTCGACGCCCATCACGGTTCTCCTCTCTGAGGCTGCCAAAACTCCCTTGTCATTCCGCCGGGCTCTGCTGGCAAATAGGTTTATCCTCCGCAATTATTGTTTAAATAACAGCCCCCTAGCGAAGAAATTGGAGGATCTAGCCTATGAAGCTCGGGCAAGGTCATTCCAGGTTAACCCGGATAAATGCAGTTTAATATCGGCAATGACCGCTTTTGTGAGCGCCATGGATTTCGCCCTTCTTCCGGGTTACTTTGACGACCTTTGGAGCGATTTGCTGGCAGAGATTCCTCTAGATCTGGAGACCGGCAAAGCTTCCAAGGACTGTGCGTCTCCTCAGCCGCTATTCGCTGAATTTATAGGTTCCCACTTCGGCTGCGGGACCATATGTCGATTCTCTTGTCGGAGCTATATGCTTCTCCGCAGATTCTCGCAACCTACGGGCCCAGTACTGGCGTGCGTGTTGGGAAACGGAGTAGCAGCTGCTACGAGAGAGGGCTTTAACATCCGCTTTTGCTGGATTCCGCCTCTTGATTTTCTTTTACGGCCCTGAAGGGTCTTCCGGTAAATGTCAAGACGTCTAGGTTTGTACGGGATATCATTTCGCGAGAATGGGATGGAGTCTTCCGGTGGGATGCGAATGCGGAGGGGGGGTACAAAGATCTTTCCCATCTCCTGAATCTGTGCCCCATCCTGGCTGGGGGGAGGCCGGCGTTGCACGGGTTCTTTTAACGCGTCGACGCGGGGATTCCTCCCGGTCAGGTGGACACAAGCGACTTCATCTTTAGTCTCTCGGAGGAGTCTGTATATGAGCTGGGCCGATTCTTTAAGCTAGGAAATATGGTCATTTGATTTGAGCCGACCTTTTAATTCCTCTCTTTTCTCATAGTTTTATTGATTAAATTAGTGTACTGTTTTTGTAGTTTTGCATATGTATGGTTTTGAATTTGGCGTTTTCCTGTGCGGGCGATTCCCCTCCCTTCCCTCAAATGGCGGGGCTGGTAGAGAGTGAGGGGATCGCCTTCGTTGGACTGGAAGCATTCACATGTAGACTAGGGAAGTTAACTGCTGTGGATTTTCTGCATGAACTAGACAAGGCTCGAATTGTGTGTGGAATCTAAGGAAATATACCAATCATATTTTGGAAATTTTAAGCAGTATTTGTGGAGTTTATGCACATTTTGGTGGTTATGTCATGGCTTTTTGATTGAATCAAAAACCCAAAAACAAAGAAGAAGAATAATCGCAGTAACTTGGGTAACTGGGCACGGGCTAGAACTACCCAGTCTTTTGTCCGTCCGAAGTCGGGATCGAATTAATATAAGGAATTATCTTTTCTTACGGGAAATCTAGCCCATAAGTCCGACGGCACTTAAGGCAGTCCTGAGCAACCTGGCACGGGCCAGAACTGCTCAGACTTTTGTATGTCCGAACTTCGGGATGAAGGATCAAAGAAATTTTTTGATCAGTAAAAATCTGGTCCGTAAGACGCAACCACGTCCTATCCCCGGTACCGAAATTCTAACTTTCGACCTGGTAACTGCAGTGAGTCGACGGAATCGATGGATTTAACTATCAAAATTGCATTCGCGATCCGGACGTAAAAAAAATCAAATCTCCATCTGACGGGAGGCAGGGCCGTAACGGGAGCGTTTTTCGTCACATTCTGTCCGGATTAGGGGAAATAAAATTTTTCGAGATTCCTCGCTAATTTTTAAACCATGGAGAAAACATGGTAGAATAATTCCATATCACGTTGACAAATTGGCGAGGCAAAGGTTCGTAACGGGAGTGTCGTTTTTCGTCACGTCCTATCCGGATCAGGGGAAATAAAACTTTTCGAGATCCCTCGCTAATTTTTAAACCATGGAGAAAACATGGTAAAATAATTCCATACCACGTTTGCAAATTGGCGAGGTAAAGGTTCGTAATGGGAGTGTCTTTTTTCTCGCGTCCTATCCGGCCTGCTTAAAGCGAAATTCTGAGATTAGTCTAGGAAAAATTGCCCCTTTTCGAATCTCAAAATCAAAAGGAGCAATTTTCTCGGAAGGCTTTAATTCACTTTTACGAGAAGTAGATATATTTTCTATTTCCCGTAAAAGCGAATTCGCGAAAAGTGACAGGTGTACGCGTGCGTTTGTGTGTGTGTCGCGAATAAGTTGAGGGACTACAGTGGATCACCTGATCCACGCAACGAAAAAAGGGCTGCGGCCGCTCTGAAAAGGAAAAAAGGAGGAAAGGAAAAGCCGGAAGTCACCTTCTTTCCTTCTGGATTTAATTTTCTTCTCTTCGACGACAAACGGTACTATTAAGACAACGAATTGGTGAGCTGTATCGTTTCCAATCGTCTGTCCAACGAAAATTTAAAAAAGGTGCAATTTCATTTTCGAATCGACACACCCCGCGGACTCCTTTCTCGATTAATGGGACGGCAACTCTCAATTCGAGAGTAGAGGGAACCGACCCACAAAATAAAAAAAATAAAGGGAAGACGAGCCTCTCGCCTTCCTTCAGTGTAGGGGGGGGCCCCCCCCCCCCCCCCCACGCGCAATCAAAGTACTAGAGTTTTCTTTTTGCTTATTTTCTCGGAAGTTCAGGCAGTTTTTACTGGGGATTATATTAAAGAAATAAAGGTATTTAATAATAAGATTTCGAATGACTTGACTGTGTACAAAAATAAGTGCCGGGAGCTTGAAGAAAAAAATAGCTTTTTAGAGAAGAAACTGCAAACTTTCGAGAAGAAAATCGATTTCCTTCTAAATAAACAAAGAGCAAAAAATATTTTACTATATAAAGTAAAGGACACTCCTACAGAAAATGCTGATTTATTCTCTACAGTCAAGCAGATATTCGCCAATGCCAATGTGAACATTCCTGAGGTAAATATTATGAAAGCTATAAGACTGGGATTTCAAGAAGGTTCAAGGCCAATACTAGTTTCCTTTGCAAATGCGGAATGCAAGAGTGCTATTTTCCAAAATGTCAAAAACTTACGATCCATGAATATAATGTTCTCGAACGATCTCACACAAACACAGAGGATTGACAGACAAAAACAATACGATACGCTTCTGCAATTTAAAAAACAACTGGAACAACGAGGAAAAACAGCAATTATTAAAGGGAACAAAATAATAGTAGATGATAACGGCTATGATATCGAAGCAATCAAAAACTACCTCGATCCCGGCAATCTAGAAGAATGCGATAATGATAGTGTTTACAATGCAGACAGTGATGAGTCTACAACCTCCAGAAATTCTACAAATGGCCGAAAAAGAGGGAGACCGCAAGGCTCTAAAAATTTATTGGAAAAGAAGGTTAAAACTCCAAGAACTCAACAGTTTGGAGCTCCAATCAGACAGTTTCTACAGAGTTCATAGCCCATGCCAATGGAAAAAGGCAACCAAGTCACTAAATCAAAGTTTAGCATAAAACCACAAAATCCACGCATCTTTTTTTGGACTGCTAGAGGCTTCGTCAATTTACCAGATCTCCTTAGTGAAGTGGGCAATGGTGATATTATTTGCATCTGTGAAAGTTGGCTTATGACAACACCATTCATCAATACACAAAAAGGATCCAGGAAATTCAATGTCATATACAGTCCAGCGACAAGAACAGCTACGAGGGGAAGAGCGAAAGGAGGCCTGCTTATCGCCTTTGACGTTTGTAAATATAAAGCGGAAACGCTTCATTTATGCGAAGAATGTATCTTTCTTAAACTAGTAGATGACGATTTTGAATTTATTGTCGGTGCAGTCTACGCCAATCCTAGCTCCGATATAAAGCTTTTTCTTACTCAACGTAATGGAATAACTGATAAAATTCTCTTAAATTACCCTAATCTGCGCTTTTTATAGGGGGAGATTTTAATAGTAGAGTTGCCAATTTAAATCAATTGTATGAGGAAATATTACCTGGAAATGTAGGCATTTGCTGTATAAGGGAGAATTTAGATACTGAATTGAATAATAGAGGGCAAAGGTTGATGGAATTCATGGAGAGCATTGGCTGTATTTTACTAAATGGTAGAACCTCCGGTGATAATCCTGCGCAATTTACTTTTGTTAACGACAGAGGAAAGTCTACCATTGATTTAGTTTGTGCTAATATAAAAGGAGTCATAAGTATTAAAGACTTGAAAGTACTGCATATTTCCACTGTTTCAGACCACTTTCCGATTGCAGTTACATTAGATACTATTCTGAGAGACATTATTGAAGAACCTAAATTAAAATGGAAAGACAAAAATTTACAGAAAAATATATAGAAATTTTGAATGCTTCTCCTTGTGTTCCACCGAATAATCTTTTAGAACATGCAGAGAATCTTAAAAAGATAATTTATGATTCTGCATCAAAAGCATGAATGATTTCGAATATCAATAAAAAAGTAGTTCTTTCAAAACCGTGGTTTGATGCGGAATGTCTAGAATGTAAAAAATCACTGAGAAAAATACTCAAAGATTGTAAAAAGGGGTTGTTCGGGCCTGATTTAGTAACTCTCTATAATAATAAAAAAAAGGAGTACAAAAATCTCTCAATAAAAAAAGGAAGCTTACGACCTTTCAATTTTAGATAATCTTGCAATGACTAAAGATTCTAAGACGTTCTGGAAAATAATAAATGCCTATAAATTTAAACCCATTAGGAAAGACTCGATTGAACTAGAAAGATGGTTTGAATATTTTCAATTAATATATCCCAAACGCAAAGATAGAACTTTCACTATGATAAATAATCATGATTGTAACCCTACCTTAGACTCAACTATTACAGTTGATGAAATTTTAATAAGTCTTCGGAAATGTAAAAGCGAAAAATCAGCAGGACCGGACGGGATCACTTACGAATTTCTCAAAAATTTACCGGGCAACGGGGTGGAAAATGTAAGCTCCCTTTTTAATAAAATCTTAGAGAAAGAGGAGATTCCAGATTCCTGGGCACACATCCATATAAAAATGAGACACAAGAAGGGTGACAGGTCGGACCCGAACAAATACCGACCTATAGCACTAATCAATTGTATTACCAAAGTCTTCACGCAGATTTTAACGCAAAGAATGATAAATTGGGCGGAAAATATGAAATTGTTACCAGAATACCAATCAGGATTCAGAAAGAATCGTAGCTGCCTGGATAATGTTTTCTCCCTCAATGCTTTAATTCAAAACCGACTCAGTTTAGATAGAGGTAAACTCTTCGTCTTATTTGTAGACTTTAGAAGTGCATTTCCTCAGGTAAAACATGATCTTCTATGGAGAAAAATTTATGCGATGGGCACAGACTCTAAATTTATTAAAATTCATATCGATTTATATGCTAAAGCAAGTATGTCAGTTAAGGGTAGTGCGGGCACTTCGAGGGCTACTGATGTAACGAGGGGAGTTCTGCAGGGGGAGGTTATGAGTCCGATTCTATTTTCCTTATTTTTTAAAGACTTCGAGGAATTTATGAAAGCTGAAGGAATTAGAGGTGTCTCAATAAGTCATTTAATAGAAATTCTTCTTCTGGCATATGCCAATGATTTAGCTATAATTGCAGACTCCCAAGTTCAAATGAGAAAAATTCTGAAGTACTTACTTAAATATTGTAATATTAACGGTCATCAGGTAAACGAAAGTAAGACAAAAATTGTTATATTCCAGAAGGGAGGACAAGATAATAAAAAAAAATATAAGCCTTTTATGTACGGAAATACTGAAATTGAAATTGTTAGAAATTATACTTATTTAGGAACACCCTTTTCGCAATCTGGAATTTTTTCAAACGCGGCTCAAAAAGCTATCAATAAGGCTAATATTACTCAGGGGGCGACGATCGCACTTCTATGTAAAATAAAATTGAATTCATGGAAACCAATCGAAAGACTCTTTATTAGTCTGGTTGCTAGTACGCTAATGTTTAAAAAAAAAAAAAAAAAAAAAAAAAAAACACGTTTTTCAAAAGAATTTTGCAGGCTCCTTTGAATACACCCGCATACGCGGTGATAATTGAGATTGGCGTGCGCAAATTGGCGGCTTCTGTATTTAAGAGAATTCTAAACTATATTGAAAAAGTGCTTTTCATGGAGGACAATAGATATCCAAAAATATGCTTTTTGCGATTAAAGCGATTAGCCGAAAATAAATCCGCTTTAACAAAATATAACTGGTGTTCACAAGTAATAAATTTTGTTGAAATAATAGGTGAGAAAGATACCTGGGATTCCTTGTCTTTGTCCTCCATACAGAGTAATAAATTTCGTTTAGTTACTGCTTACGAATCTTTCCTGTATAACGAAGACTTGAGAAATCTACATGGTTCTCAATCTCTGCAGATTCTGCCATCTCTACCTTTATATGAAGGTACTCAAAAATATCTGACTTCAAGAATCCCAATTAGATATCTTAGAATTATAGCACAAATCAGATTCTTAAACAATTATCAAACAAAAATTTCAATTGATGGAAAAACTTATAAAATAGGGTTACAGAATGATGCAGCGGTTGTGAATTTCAAGCTCTGGAGAATGGATATCATATATTGGTTGAATGCCCCGACTACGACGAAATACGCAAACTATATATTTGTAAGAACGAAGATTTGGCTAACATAAAAGATAAATGGACGGAGCTCCTTGACACCCCTCAAACAGATATTACGAAAAAGATTTTCCTATTTATAGAAAAGGCACTTGAACGAAGAGATTATAGATAAAATTGTTGTATTAACTTTATGTAACTCCTTTGTATGGACCTATGGGTTCTATGACAAATAAACTACTACTACTTTTTAATTCTGATATTAGAAAATAAAAACGTATGGGGGTGAAAGCGCGCTTGCGTGCGTTCATTTTGTGCTAATAATTCAATAAAATACAATAAGTGAGGCCTATGATGAAATTATTTATTATTTAACAAAAGGTAACAATCGAAGTTTCTTATTCTATTAATTAATCGTTACACACTATTATACTAGTACAATGTGATCTCCTCTTAAGATTGGAAGGTCAGGAAAACAAATAATGCGTTCATAATTGAACGCTTCGAGAATTAAAAAAAGGTCAAACTTTAACGCTTTGATTTTGAAAGTCTTCCAACTTTAACGTTTCGAAATAAAAAAACGTCCACCTTCAAAATATTAAAGTTGAATACTGAAACGGAAAAGACCGGAATAGCTAATAACAACGGAATGCAAAATTTGCAATATTACAATAAGTCGCAAAACAACAGGTACAAAGTTATTACTACCGTTGCAAATCGAAGACCAACTAAAATAGTTATGGCGAATGTTTAACCTAGAAGCAAATAACTATAATAATTAATAACATTAATAGCATGACCTGAGGTCGAATCTTATGGCAGTTTCAACCAAAAAGAGAAACCAAGTTTTCTCTTTTCCGAAAACGAGGATTTAAATATTTATAATAAATACATCACGCGTTTCGACCTGTAAACTTAATCAGTAATTATTACGTAACGCGTAATACATATTGTAGAGGCAATTAATTAATAACAATATAATACAGCCAATTCCACGGATTTTCCTCCTCGATAAGATAAATAGCTTCTTCAACGTGCTGACAGAATTTGTCGCGCTATTCTTTGCTTTGGTATCCCTTTGCACAAAGTTATCTTGCATTTCTGGAAATCGAATCTTTCGTACACTCTTCTTTTCAGTATTATATTAACCACCTTCACATGACGTGCTTAGTCTAACTTTATATAAAAGTACAAAAGATATACAATCGTAGGACTTACGATTCAAGCGTTTTGGAATGCCAGCCAATACCTGTGATTATGTAGTTCGAGTGCCAATGTGCAGTTACAGTGCCGGTGAATTATATTATTGATCCGGGAGGTTTCCAAAAAAAGAATTGGAAATCAAAAATAGCCTAGTACTAAATAGTTTCATTTTTTGCCCCTTATAACATGTGTAAAATTTAGGAGTATGCACATTTTTTAAACTCGACACGTAAATTAAAAATTTTTCAAAAATGCCCTGTAAAATTAGCCGTAGTTTATAGCGGCATGTCATAAAATACCGAAAAAAAATTTATTTAATTTTCGGAACGGGCTATAAACCCGACCCAACCCGAATTCATTTTGCACATTCTGAGGTTCCGCAAAGCAAAAAATAAGTTTAAAAAATTCGTAATTTTCAGTTTTGCAAAAATTGCTAATATTAATTTGCTCAATTTTCATAAGTCTTGTGAGATTTCAACATTTTTTCTAGGACAAAATCTCACTCTTATAAACCTCAAAAAACAAAAATAATTTTTAAAAGCTTTGCGAACTATCTCAAATTTTTTTGAGCATATAGAAACTTTCTAGCAGTCAAAATTTACCTAAAGAAAATTGAGATGATTGTAGTAATTAAAATGGCCGAACTCTAAATTAAATGAAGTTTTAAAAATTCATAATCCTCAGAGTTTTGCAAAAATCTTGAATATTAATTTCTTTTCGTAATCTATATAATAGGGCGGGAGGAAATATAGCAATTTTGTTTAGATCGAGATTTTGTGGTATGAAACGCTCCACTATTAACAAATTTCTTGTTTCTTCAAAATTAAAGCTGAGCCCGACAGTAAAAGGTAAAAAATCAGCTTTTCTCATTTTTTATCTAAATTTCCAGACGGTACTATAAAAAGTTGCATACAAAAGTTGCAGATCTAAAAGTATTAGACCTTTTCGTTTGTTTGCATTTTTTTGTATAACGAGTTTTTGGAGCAAGAAAGTAAAAAATTGATTAAATTTCGAGTTTCACGTCTTTCTTTAATAATATGTATGTGAAATAGATTTAAGATAATATAGTAGAAGATGAAAATATAGTTTGTTAAAAGTGGCTACTATATTTTCTTAAGTTTTTTTACCCAAATGATGTTAAAGAAACACGTCGATCCATTTTTAATGTTCTTTTTCATTTTTTAATATATTTAGATCTACAACTTCTGTAAACATATTTTTTCAATACCGTTGGAAATTTAGATGGAAAATAAGGAAAACTAATTTTTTGACCTTTATGACCGTTGTGCTGGGCGTCAATGTTGATAAAAAGAAAAGTTTTGAAATAGTGGAGTGTTCCATACCACAAAACGGTATCAAATCGATTTAAAAAATTGCTATTTTCGACCCGCACTAATACACAGGTAATATGCCCGATTTTAAAAATCTTGCGAGGTTTCAATATTTTCAATTTTTATCATATTTACCTACAAATTTATTTAATTTAATTTAATTTTATTAAATTTTATTAAATATTTTATCTATCTAAAAAAATGAAGAATACTTCAGCAATTAATTCCGGGTTTGGACATTTTAATGACTGAAATCTTCTAATTTTTTTGTTCATGTAAATGTTAAGTGCGAAAACTTATCTACATTGCTCAAACAAATTTTTAATAGTTTGAAAGTCTTTAAAAAATTATTTTATTCAGTTAAGATTACGAAAAAAAATAAATTATATTTGCAAAACTAATTTAGAATATTTTAATCTTCATTTAATTCATGGACTGCCTATTTTAATTGTTAAAATCTTCTCAATTTTTTTTAACGTCAACTTTGAGTGCGAGAAAATTTCGATATGCTCAAAAAAAATTTCGGATAGTTTGCAAAGCTTTTAAAAATTATTTTAGTTATTTGAGCTTTGTAAAAATAAGATTTTGTCATAGAAAAAAAATAATAGCTATTTTTGCAAAATTCTTAGGATGGCGAATTTTTTAAACTCTTTTTTGCTCCGCGGAATCTCAGGATATTGATCTATCTATTTTAAATTTGACACAGCTGATAAGGGACCAAAAATGAAACTTTTCAGTGTTAGCCTGTTTTTAATTTCCAATTTTTTTTCCCCACACACTATTAATGATTGTAGAAAATGTCTAATATATTAAAAATACTTTTTTTTTCATTTTATAGAAGTTTTAAATTAAAATGAAGTCTTGTTAAAAAATATCTATTTTGCAACACCCACCTCAAAACTTGACGTTTTCATGCTTCTAAATTGTGCCTAAAGGACCTTATTTGAGCAACTGTGTGCAAACAATTTTCGCGCATGCGCAGTGGCATAGGTAACTTTAAACACTGGTGTTGATATCTTCTTGAAATAAATTTAGATTTAACTTGAACAAATCTTTTTATGATTGAAGTTTTGTTTTTTAGTGTTTCTTAGCCCCCGGGCAAAAGAGCGTAAGCGCCAAAATTTGTTTTTAATATTTTTTTTTTCCAAAAATTTTGTTCAACAAATTTTGTTTTCAAAAATTTGTTTCAAAAAAAATTATTTACTCGACTCTATGCAATATAAAATTAGTATTTTTCGTTACCTCCTACTAACACAACTTTTTCGGACGGGCGTTGCAAAAAATAGCGTGTGATACACGTGTGCACAGGTGATTGCTAACTCGTGTGATTGCATCATTCGCCTGCGGCTTATGCTGCAAAATTCACACTCGCACACAATCACCTATTTTGCGCACTTGTATCACAAATAACTATTTTAAGTGAAAATGATCTGAGAAGTTACAATTTAAGATTAATTCTATCGAAAAAAAAGTTAAGTTAAATATGGAATGTAATTTTAGTGTCTCCGAGAACCAACCCTGCTTTACAATCTACATACGTGATTCTTCTTTGCAGTGTAGAAATACGAAAGGGCAATACGAAAATCCATTCTATTAACCACCAGCAATGACCAAAAGGAATGAATTTTTTATCACAAACGCTTTAGTAAATTATTAATACTTCTAAATTTGTCAAATGATGGTCCGAAAAAGTACGATTTTCACATTTAACAGATCATAATGAGGTTACTTTCTAAAAACAGATAAAATTGAAACAACTTAAAATTGTCCTTAAAATTAGAAAAAATATATAAATCCAGGGAGTCACTTTTTTAATTTCAATGATTTGACTTTCTCACAAGGGAATATCAGACATTCTATTTTTTTTGTTTGGATTCATATATTTTTTTAAGTATATCAAAAATATAAAATAAAATATTGTGATATTCTTAGAACCCCACATTTGGCCACTTTCGAGAAAAATTGTTTTGCATTTTTTTCTTGTTGCTTTTTATTTATTTAAATGTTTACTTATTGAAATCTCTGGTAACATTTTTTTAAATTATGTGAATATAAAACTTTTTAACGCTTTTTTCCCTTGGGAAAGTCGCTTTTTCGAATGTTTGAATTTCCGAAAAATGGAAAAGCGCGTTTTGCCATGAAATAAAGTTTCCACATTTCTTATATTTACATAATTTTTATGTCATTTCATAATTTGTTTCAAACAAAAAAAAAATAATTCAAAAAAAAAAAAAAAAAAAAAACAGAACATCTAATATCTTCCTTGTTAGTAGTAAATATTACTTTTTGTTCATCACGAAAGCGTTTACAAACATTTTCGTTTCGAAAATGACGACTTTAAATAATCGTAATAAAAAAAAGCTTTTCGGCGACACAATAATCTCAGAATCGGTTTTTTCCTGAGACTTTAATTGCACTTTCTCTCCAATCGAAAAGCGAATGAAGCGTTGGTTAAAAAAATATAGGATCCGCTATGGTTCTTTCTCGAATGTTCTAAAAAATCATTCGACGAAAATCGAATTGTGGACTTTGAGTTTTGCTACAAAAAATAAGAGTTTGGCCATTGCGTTCCTAAATCTAAAACAACTATTCCATGCATTGAATTCGATTCCAAGAGTATGTGAATGATTTAAATTTAAGAGAATACTATAGGCAGTGTCCAACAAAATTTATTTTTTATTTTGCACCTCCTCATTTTGTGTTACTTGGTGAAACTTTTAAGTGTAAATTATTTAAAAAATTTATTATACAAATCCGGAAAATAGAGAGAAGATATTTAAAAATTGAGTTATAGTATCTTAAGGGGTGTTCATTAAGCGTAATTGGGGGTGCATTTATTTAAAATATTAAATTGTTAAGACTTCATATTGTTCATACAATTATTTTGCATCACCTCTATGAAAAATGTACGATTCTTTACGAAATTAAACGATTTATCGAATTTTTAACGTTTTTGGACCGAGAGCTACCTCTAAAAATGTTGTTTTTCCAAATAACACAAAATGAGGGGGCGATAACTTAAAAATAAAAAAATAAAATTTTTTACCATCCTAATTGACAGTTATTCGTGGAAAAACTTTATTTTCCTTATCAAAGTAACTCAAGCCTTTAAAATACTCTTGAAAGATAAAACATAAAATAATTTATTGAGTTTTTTACATCATCCACGAATTCTTTTCTCTTTTACAACTTTTAAGGTGGAAAAAGCGAAAAATAGTGGTTTAATTTCGTTCCTTAATTAAAATCGAACATTCTTGATTAGTTTCAAACCACTATTTCCTATCAATCTTTTAACTTTACCCGATCCATTTAGGCGAGCTGGGTGTGAAATACGTAGTGTACAGTATATATTAATAACTGTATAATGAAGAGTATTTGACGAGAATAGAAAATGCGGTATTGTTCGATATAAGCTACTGTGATCAATACTGAATTGTGAATATTTTTCGTTGGGCCCGAATGAAAAAAATCGAGCGATTTTTGAACCCTCTACTGTTATTATTTGATTGGATTAGTTTTTCGAATTGGATCAGAAAATTTAGAATTTGATTTTCTGTTTTAGAAACAGATTCATAGTTCAGTACTTCCAAGTTGAAGACGGTTCACCTTCAATGTCTTTATGTTAAAGGAAATCCGATTTCAAATCCGTCCATTCAGAAATGTCCGAATTAAAAATGTTTGAATTAGAATTTGAATCTGGATCACGGAATAAACATTCAAGTTGCAACGTTTTCATGTTGAAAATCGTTCGAATTTCTAAGCTTTCAGCTTGAAACTGTACCCACTGCAACACTTCTAAAATTTCAGCCTAGCACGCAATATTGCAGCATTATTGCTGCAATATTGCATGAGAACATTGGCAATGTTGCTGCAATAGATTAAGACCCTCTCCCAAGCAATATTGCTTTGCAACTTCGCTACAATGTTGTGCGGCAATTTAAGCATCAATATGGTAACGACATTGATACAATGTTACAAAATAATATTACGAAGTTAGAAGGGGAAAAGAGAGGAGACCTGAACAGCACTCAATATTGCAGCAATGTTGCTGCAATATATCACTGTCCTCTTCCAAACAATATTGCTGCACTGTTGTACGACAATCTTGCATAAATATAAGATTTATAATATTGCAATATTATTTCGCAACATTGAAGCAATATTGCTGCTTTGGTATATTGCTAATTGGGATGATCCCGTTCTAACATTGCAATATTACTTCGCAACATTATATGAATATTGTTACAATCTTGCATCATTATTGCAACAAACTTGATACAGGATTGCAAAATAATATTGAAATGTTAGAATGAAAGAAGGAAGGGGATGATCTCCCGTTTGAACATTGAAATATTATTTCGCAACATTGCAAAGCAATATTGATTGGAAGACAACATTAATATCTTACAGCAATCTTGAACAGTAATGTTGCCAATCTTGACATGCAATATTGCAGCCACATTGTAATACTGCGTGATATTTGGAGAATATTCTGAATTTACTTTTTAGAAAAGTTACAAGTCGTACGTAATCAATTAATCTAATAAAGTATAACAACTGCTTTTGTTATAGAGATTCAGTGAGAGAAAGGTCTTAAGAAGAAGGGAGAAATAAAAAGAAAAAGCTCGATTTTTTGCATCCTTGGTTGTGGATTAGGCACTGTGATTTTCAGAGAGCGGACTACGATACTTCGCTCGAATATGAAGAAAGTTGTTGCTGTGCTTGTTGCTGTGAGAGGGTGGCGTGCTTTCGCGGCTGAGAACCCTCACCTGGCAAGGGTCGTGTCTCGTCAAGAAGTGTTCCAGGGTGTCCCACCCTCCGCCCACTCTCACCATCATGTGTCTTCCCTTCAGAAGCTGCGAACACGATCATTAGTGAGATTTTTTTCATATATTTAACCCTTACATCGAGTCAAGGACGAACGGTATTTAAGCAGCCATTCTACAGGAAACGATGACAAACTTATGGAATACTTTGAAGACCACTTGGTACAAGACGAATTAAGGAGGGGAGCGTTAAATGCCGTTTAGTTGAAAATTTTTTTTACTGAAAGAGGAAAATTGTGTTTCTAAAGTTTTTTAAATTTACAGGGTGAGTAGCGAAGACCTACGATAAAATTCCAGTGCATTTCCCGCAGGCTTTCAGAAAATTTCCGTACACACTTAATTTAAAAATTAATTTGTTATACAAATTATTTTTATGACAATTTATTAGCAGAGTGTCTCCCTATACCTGGAATCCCTGGAATAGGGTCATCCACTAATTTTTTTTATTTTTCCATATTAAAGTATATGCTCTAAAATCACTAATAATGCTAGTATGCTTTAGAAGAAAATTTTTTTTTCGAATTTATATTTGAAAAAGAAAAATGTGCACACATTTCAAATTCATATTTTTGTCCCGCCCATTCTCCCATATTGATGTGACATAGCACGCCTTCAAAAGCTAGTAAATAAGCCGGACGATTCACATTTTTTCATAAAAACGGATAGAGAACAGCGCTATTGTGAATTCAAATAGAAAAAAATCAGACCCTTCGGTGTGAACAATGAGCCGCAACGAGCCGTGACCGTAACGATCGTAACCCTTTTCAGGATTCCTGGAAAGCGAAGAAAAAAATGACAGAAAAACTTTTGGGCAGACATACACTTGTCGTGGCAGTCAGCACCTACTGAAAGTGGTGAGCCCTGCTCTACAGCGTATCCTCACAGTATCCACATCGTATCCTCTCCGTGTCATGCAAGAAAAACTCATTAAATAAGGAAGATGAACATTTCACTTGTTGAAATTCGGATTCTACGTGAAATTTTGCGTTAAAAGGTCACGGAGTAATCGCAATAGTTTTTCTTGCAACATTAAAAACTTTTAAAAAATATGATACTTATCGATAACGTGGGCTGAAGGCGACTTCAAACGCATCGGCGACGGATAACGCCTATTAACTGTTACTGAACGACGATGCGTTTGAAGTCGCCTTCAGCGCACGTCATCGATAATTATTATATTTTTTAAAAGTTTTTAATGTTGCAAGAAAAACTATTGCGATTACTCTACGACATTTTAACTTAAAATTTCACGTAGAATCCGAATTTCAACAAGTGAAATGTTAATCTTTCTTTTTTAATGAGTTTTTCTTGGATGATACGGAGAGGATACGATGTGGATACCAGGGACTGAGAGTGAATCCCGAGCGAGCCAAACGTGAGCCTGTAAATGCGCTCTTTAAGAGATATACTCTGTGAGAGAACTGTAGCTTCAAAGATGCGTCGTCCAATCCCTCCAAGTCGGAGTTTTCCCTCCGCAAACAATCCGGCAAAAGATTCACGCAGGCGCGTAGGTCCCAGGAACGAATCTCGAGAAGAGCACGTTTGCACTGAACGAACTCTGCCCCCACTCCGGTATGGATGGGATCAGCCAAGGATGGAAGGACTGGAAAGATCGGCCTTCTTGAATCTCTATAGGTATAGGTTTAAATCCTTTGGGGAGCCGAATCCTAAGAGCTAAACCCCCAATACTGTACTCAAGAGATCGATCTCTTAGTGAGTCAGAATCTGCCAGTTGTGATGCATCTTTTGGAAAACGAACTTTACTGGATGGCGCCACATACGATATTTTTTCGAATCGTGATGAATAGTGACTAGTTCGAATTATTGTTGCTTAATGCATTTTTATTTGTTTTTTTTTCATAAATCATCATTTAGCAGTATTTCACAAATACCTACTTTGTTAACTAATTTGCATCTGTTTAAATAATTTTCATTTATTAGAATATTTTATTTTTTTAGGTAAATAAGTCGCAAAATAAATGTTTAAATAATTTAACAATTATTGAAATAATACATATTTCTTGGAGTATACAGGTTGCCTAGAAAAAGCCGAAACATTTAATATGGCCGAATTCTCAAAAGAATTTAATGTTTTTAGTTATATTGCTTTGTTTTCTGACAATATTGATAAATCTTTAAAGAGTATTAATTTTGTCATTGGTAGACAGATTCCAATATTTTCAGGTACTACTCCGTTTTTCGAACAATATTCCTAAATTTTTAAACAAGTTTCATATGTTTCAACAATTTATTGTCTTCATTATTTTTTCAGAACGCATTTTCTGCTTTCCGGCTATAAGAACCGCATACATTCAATAAAATCCAATAAATGTTATATTTTGTACGAAAATAAATCGTATAAACATTGTCACATTTTTAAGATATTTAGCTGTTCCCATGAAAAGAAAATAGTGCCTAGAAATATTATAATCTGTCGACAATTTTGTTATATAAAATGGTTTTCCTGATTTTTCTGTAGGGAATCCATATGTACTGTAAAGTAGTGTGTATTATTTTCATGTAATCATTGATTACAAACCTCAAGATGTCTACAAAATATAAACTGATGAAAATTCGTTTTTCCGATTTCCAAATTCACCTGCTTTAGCAGAAATTACATCTTTCTTGGATAAAAATGCAACTGTTTGGTTTAAAATTCAGCAATTTTGTTGAAAGATCATACTTTGTGGTTGAAAATTCTGCTGTTTTGTTGAAAATGTAATTATTTTGTAGAAAATGTACTTTTTGGTTAAATATTATATTGTAGTGTTGAAAAGAGAACTGAAAATTAAACTATTTTTTTTAATTGTTATTTTTTTAATAAAAAATGCATGTGTTTTAAGAGAAATTTCATCTTTCTTCAATAAAAATGCAACTGTTTGGTTGAAAATAAAACTATTTTGTTAAAAATTCATACTTTTGGTTGAAAATTCGTCTGGTTTGTTGCAAATTGAACTATTTCGTAGAAAATTCACTTTTTGTTTAAAATTCATTTTCTGGTGTTAAAAAAAGAAGTGAAAGTTTTTGTAGATGAAAGTTCAACAATGATTCTCCTTTGCTTGAGTATTCAACTATTCTATTTGAAAGATTTGGTTGAATCACTTTGTGATGTATTTTTAGTTGAAAATTCATCTCTTTGGTTGAAAGTTGAACTATTTTGTTGGAAATTAATCTTTTTAAATTGAACATTCATTTACGTGGGTAAAAGTAAAACTACATTGTTAAAATTTTGTTTTTTTATTGAAGGCTTATGTCTTTGGTTAAAAATGTAACTGTTTAGTGGAAAAGTCTTTTTTTTTGGTTTTAAATTAATTTTTCATCTGAAAATGTAATTTTTACATTTTTGTAAGATTAGTTCTTTTCTATTCTCACTCACACTCTTCCGTGAATAAGAGTGAGAAAAGGGAAGAAATTACTTTAAACAACTACAAACCACTGCGCATGCTCGCTCGAATAGCGTATGAATCGCGGCGCGAATTCTCAGCATTCACTTGCTGTGTTATTGATTCCTAAAAATACTACCTTTTCAAGAAAATCTACTTAGTATTAATAAGGGGTTTAAATAGGTAGGTGGAGCACTGTTGAAAGTTTGAGGCACACCTGAGTCCTCATTAATGACTTAACCTGACCCTTCTTTTATTTCTGCAGAAAATTATCCTGGCTCTAATATAAGCTATATATAAGTAGGCTATATATAAGTTATATTTATATGTTTCAGAACATAATTAAAATTTTAATTTGAAAATACGAATACGAATTTTATATCTTTAATATAAATTAATTTTAACTAAATTATTTGTTTAATTCCCAAAATTAACTTGAGCGTGACTGAAACCAATGCGCATG
>CAKNYM010047231.1:0-17550 GCA_932195095.1 Andricus curvator | reverse complement strand
AGAGCCGGAGCTCTCGGGCGATGGGGTCGCCACATCCCTACGCCTTTCAACTTCTCATATATTATTATGTTATTATATTATTGTATTATTATATTATTTTATTATTATATTATTATGAGAAGTTGTAGGCTCCGGAATATATGATCATGGTTTCTTAAAGAAACCAATCTCGACGCAACTGGAACGTGTACGTCATCCACTTCTGCTCCTTCTGTCCTAGGAAGTAAGAAAGAGCGGGAAATTTACGCGAGAGAACATTGTGCAACACTGTTCCTTGGATTCAGGTCTCTAGCCGCGGATGACCTTACGCGGCAGACGGGACAGTTGGAGATGAAGGTTTCACCTCTAATTACTTTTTTAGAGCTACCAATTTTTGTAGAATGTTATGAGAAATAGTGTTGACGGACCACGTAAAGTGATTTCAGAAGAAGAGCCATTTTAATCCGGTTCGAGATGGAATGAGCCTGACGCTGGCAAGCCGGAATCTTGTTGAGTTGGCTAAGAAATGAAGCTTTCATACCTCCAAGACAGCCGATTATGAGAACTACAAGATGGACTTTGTAGGCTTGGTACAGCCTGCTCAGCTCGAAAAAAAGTGCTTAATATTTCGCCCGTTTTTCTTCCTCCTTTGCCGTGATATTACCATCGGCTGGTGCCGAGAATTCAATCACGTAAACGATCTTGGTCTTCAGATCTTAGAGGACAATATCAGGCTTCGTAAGACTGATACCTTGAGTGGTGGAGAATGAGAAATTCCAATAGATCCTACACTGATCATTCTCCACAACGAACTCGAGTTCCCCCTGGGCGTATGGCAAGACGGGCAATAGATCAATACCATAGAAGTGCCTAAGATGGTAATATAACACTTTTAGAGCCGCATTGTGTCTCTCTATGTACACGTAGCGTGCATATTTTGAGCATCCACTGAGAACATGTCCAAGTGTTTCTGACTCTTGCTTGCACGCTCGGCAGTTGGTATCGCCTACAGGTAAATTCATTATGCGCTCGCGGTAAACTGAGGTGTCTAACGCCGTCTTGACAGGCAAAAAAAAACCCTAAGTCTCCGATCTCAATCCAGCAGACTTGAGAAACATGTTGGACAGACCCATTGACAGTTCTTCTCTACGTATGATACCGTAGAATTTACCATGAAGGTGCTTGTCAGCATGTTCTATCAGTAGAAGCGTATGTTCTGCTTCCTGTACACGACTTTTGAGCACCAAAGGTGTTAGTGATGCTAGGCCATATATAGCGTCGCTGGAATCAAATGAGAGGTCAAGCTCCTCTGCGGCCCTATCTGCGGCACGGTATAGAAACGCTGCAGCATTGATGGCTTCATGTTGATGTACGAATCGCATAAGAGAATCTGTGCTATTTAGAACTGAGCACGCTGCAGCCAGAACCGTTCTTCGATGAAGATACTCCAAGCTTAGCAAGCCTCTACCACCTTTATCTCGAGGGAGGTATATTCGAGGTACGGAAGATCTAAGATGATGACTTCGGTAGATTGTCATCATCTTGCGTGTGCTTCGGTCAAGTTGCTTCAACTCATCGACGTTCTTTTTGGCTGCACCAAACGTGTAGAGCAGTATAGGAGCGGCCAGCATATTGGTCGCCTGGATCTTATTCTTTCCACATAATTAATTCGGAAGCCCAAATTTTTCTGAAAATTTAACGATATCTTTTTCCTAGGGCCGTTTTTAACACACGCACATTTTGGGTTTCCGCTTGCGGTATTCCAAGATATGTAAATGTTTCTCCATTACCAAGATGTTGAATGGTATTTCGGCCTATGAGTTGAACATCCTGATCGTCACGCAATGATGTAGCTTGTAGTCTTCCTCATGTTCTGTTCTGTTCGGCGGGCTGCATAGGTATTCAGAGCTTTTTCCTCGGAGCACAATAGATAGAGGCAAGAGGGAGATGCAGGAAAGTATCGGACTTAGAGAGTCTCCTTGGAAGACCCCCCTCTTATATGTGATATAGCTCAAGGAGCCTAATAAGTAGCTCATGGTTCGTGTTATCGAATGCCCGACGGTAGTCAATCCAAGCCATGGACAGATTGCGTCGATACCTGATCGAGTCCTGGGTAATACACCTGTCTATTAACTGGTTCTCCCTGCAACCTGCCAGCCCTCTCTTGCATCCACGTTGTTCAACTATTGCACTCCATACCGGCTCGATAGATGTTAATATCCTCTCTTTGAGGATGCCAGTGAATAGCTTGTAGCTGGTGTTTAAACAAGCTATGGGCCTGTAGTTCTTTGGACTTGACAAATCTCCGGTCTTAGGGATCAATACCGTGCGTCCTTCCACTAGCCACTGCGGGACGAGTTGTTTGCCGTTTCAGAAAGTAGTAAATATGCGAGCTAGATGTTGGCGCGTAGAAGTCAAGTTGTTGATTTTATCTGGCCCTGCAGCTGAAAAGTTCTTAGTTCTAGCGATAACTTTCTTCACTTCTTCAGCAGTAATTAGTGGACACTCTTCCTCTGGACCTTGTAACCTTTGCCTTTGGCAAAAGTTACAAAAGACGTTATTGACGTTAGTGAACAGACGGGATGGATGCGTCGAAAAGGTGGAATTTTGCTGAATCCACTTTACCCGCCATTTAAGGCGCTGTTTCTCTGTTGAAAGAGATCTTATTTTTTGCGTCCAGTCCTGCTTGATGGTCAACAGTTTACACTTGTTCAGCGTGTGATTTGCTTTCCTTAAGTTTTCGAGCAAGTGCCCTATCTTTTGGAGTGAATTTTTTATTTGGTTTTATGTAGCTAATCACGCACTGAATATTTGATGCATGCCGTCTCGCCGTTTCAATTTTAAACTGAAGCTGTGCTGGCGGACCGGTAGTGACTATTTGCGTTACTAAAATGCATGCGACTTTTGTGTGAATCGGTAAATTCACGGTTTTAAAGAGACTTATTTAAAATTTCAAATGAATTTTTTTTAACAAAATGGCGGACCGGAATCGCCTATTTACGTTACTGAAATGCATCCGACTTTTATGTCAATCGGCAAGCTTAGGGTTTTGGAGTGACTTACTTAAAATATCGACTCAAAATTTTCTCCAAACAAAATGGCGGACCGGAAGTGACTATTTACGTTACTGATATGCATCGGATTTTGGTGAAAATAGGACAAATTTACGGTTTTGAGGTGACTTTCTTGAAATCTTGAAAAAAAATTTGGAAAAAAAGAAAATGGCGGGCCGAAAGTATTCTTTTACACTACTCACAAGCAACTTTTTTATTATAACTCAATATTTAGGTGTCTTAAAAGATGTTTGTTCAAAAGTATGAATAAGAATTTAGAAATAAAGAAATGATTTGCCTAAAGTGAAGGTAAAATTTGAGATAATTTCGAAAATTTAGTTATAATGCATTCAATGCGAATTTTACCCTACCGAAAGGACATCCCAGGAATGTCTCAGGCGAAAATATCAGGCCGGGCCATACAAATATCAGTGAATTATCAGTCTCTGTTTGAATGATTTCATCTCTAGAGATTGCCTGGAAGATTTGGGTCCTTTTTTTATATTTTAATTTATGGTGGTCCAACCTTCAGGATTCCGAAGCACGAAAGGCAATTCAGAAACTTTTGGTTGTCATAAAGTCTTCATAAAACTAATCCCTTTTAACGCTGAAAATTTTTGTTTATTCATATTTATGCATATATTTATTTATGACAACTTATTTATTTATATATTTATATGTGTACAGATTGTACAGTAATGTCCTGACAGTGAATCTAAAAATGCTATCTGTTTTTACGTATCTCGTTTAGTTTACAAGATACTTACAAAACATGCTGTATTTTGAACTTATCAATGCAAACTTGATATATTTGTAATCGTATAGATTCGTACATTCTGATTTTGTAACTTTCAAGCCACTTATTTCAAAATCAAGAACAAAAGTTTTTTTTGTAATTTAAGCTTTTAAATGTGGCCTCCGTTATTACCCCGGCTGCTTAGCCATTAAAACTTGCTACAGGAACTCTATCTACCTGGGTATTTGGCTAGAATAGATAGGAAGGAACCACTAAAATACAGTCATAAATAGGTCCAAGGTGACCGACCAGATTAAGCAGGGGCCTTCTGTCCGTAAGGACGTCCGAATCACGAAATTAAAAATATATTTATTTTGCAATTAGCGATTTCAAAATAGGATATCTGGAATCTACGCATTTTTGCGATTCCAGGCATATGTGATTTGTCTAAAAAAAAGTTGAAAACTTTACAAGCGATCAATTCGAAAATAAATTGTTCCACATATTGAAATTTTAAAGATTTTGGAATGAATTACATATGTGTCTGGAATCGCAAAAACCTGTACATGCCAAATAACCTATTTTCAAATTGCTAATTGTAAAATATATATATTTTTTAAATTTGTAATATTTTCCTGGCGTTACGAACACTCGGCATGTATTCGTGTGAAATATGGTTTGTAGGCATCATAAAACAACACCTGGTTCTTTAAAAACTACTTTCTGAATAGCTATGGATAGAAATGTCAGAAAAGTTACTGAACCTTAGATTCTTTAGAGATTTTCTAGTCATTTTGTACGGGTAGGGTATTATTTATACTTTTACCGGTAATTACTGGTATAGTCATGCCAGTAATTACTGTTGGCCATAACAGCACATCAGTAGTAAGTAACACCCGCTCGGGAATGTGCGTGTGAAAAAACGTACCGAGCATGACACGACATGTGATTTTCGGTTCCCAAAGCCGGGTCTGCAGCATTCCGCAACAAATTTTATTGATTTCGAACCTTAGTAATATTTGCAATGGTCTTCATTTGCATTAAGTCTGGGATATCCTGGGATCATAACTATTTTTATACTTCTTTTCAGGTTATTAAATTCACACGCTTGCTTGGAATGTTGGCCATTAAATCGTTTTAAAATCGGCAGCGTGAAATAGAAAATATTTGACTTCGCGCTAGTCGAATATTTCAATGCAAAAAATCGTTGCGCACCTCACTTGAGAAAGGTTAGGTTCGGACTGTCGTTAGTTGAACAGTTCGAAGGCTAGAGCTGGTCCTTCTGGGATAGAGTGTAGAAACACCTGTTGTATGAAATGTAGTACATAAAAATTGAAAATTTGAAAATTCATTTTTGGGATTTTGCCGATTTTTTATGTAATCCAGCCCACTGTGCAGCACGATGACATCCTCCAGAGGTAGATGGCCTAATTCAACCAGAGGCAGAAGCTGAGGTTTATCAACCCAGAAGGCGATTAAAATTGACATAAGAAATGAACAGATATGTTATGCGCCTTTATTTTCTGGCAGAAAACAAGTGGACAAAGTACGAGGAGAAAACACCATTGAGTCTTTATACTTAAGTACCCAGAGCTAGCATCAAGAATAAATCAGCAGGATCTAGCAGACCGAAAACGCTCAATATCTGTAAACAGATTGCTTTCGTGTGTTGAAATAGCTGTCATTAAAAGGAAGGGAAATGAAAGCAAGCGCAAGCAATAACGCTGCAATGGAGCTGACTACCATCGCAGCTTCAGATGTTTCAACGGGTTTGAAAAGGGCAGGTAACTGGAAAGCTACAGGTCCGAACAGGGTGCACAACTTCTGGTACAAGTACCTGACCAGGCTTTATACTCAAGGGTACTACGTATATGTTGCCTGAAACCCCAGATGCTCAAAATCCATCTAAATTTAGACCGATAGCCTGTCTTCCAACAATTTATAAATGCCGTAAAGCCATAATTTCAGATAAGGTATATTCTCACCGCGACGAGAATGACATCCTACCAGAAGAACAAACAGATGTTATAAAAACTTGCGATGTAGTAAAGATCTAGTCACCATAGACGCTGTTGTCATGGCGAAAGCTCGTAAACATCATAGAAACTTTCACATGGCTTACATTGACAGCCAAGAATAACTAAATTAATACGCATTACGGCGGGTATTTTTCAAGAAGACTCCTTTAGTGCACTGTGGTTCTGTTTAGCGCTGAAACCATTAAGCAAAACACTAAATAGCATGTCTCATAAGTTCCGAATACATGACAACGAGGATGGTCATCAAGTAACCCATCTTCTATACATGGATGACCTGAAGCTATACGCTAGTTCGGACCAGAAACTTCAGCAAGTGATTGATGTGATTGATGTGATTCATTCTGGCTAAAACATAGCTAAGAAAAAAAAAATACAAATATCAGTTTAAAATCTCCCATTATTTTTCATGAGAGGAGTTTTTCAAGACTTTTTGCCGATTGTCCCATTTTATTGGAGATTCTTCGCCCTGAGATATTGAAACTGGACATTGTTAATGATTCTCTTATACTCGGTTATTATATATACACGGAGAAAAATGAATAAATAATTTCTACGAAGTGTGCTGTATTACATTACAGATTATTATGGTACTAGTGACTATTGCTCGAGAACAGGTACCCTTTCTAAACTGTTAAGTTGTGATTACTAGATCACATCATTCCCATATCTATAAATAAGTGTAGATAAACGTTTATTTTTTAGCCAGCTGGCCTTAAAAAATTGACATGCTTACACTTCCATTTTTTACAGAATTTTCTTACAACTAACCCTTAAAACTAACATCCTTCCACACCTTATATCTAACGCCGCTCGCTCTTATCGCATTGCCTTCCTCGCTTCGCCTCGCCTCGCTCGCATGTCCCTACTTTCTCGCTTGCCTCGCATTACCAAACTCTGCCTCCGCGACTAATACCTAATACTTATCTACTATTTACAATATTTACAATTACTTATATTTACTTCCTCATCTATTTACAATCTTTTCTTCTCCATTCTTCTTCCTTCTTCCTTCTCGTCTTCTCCATCTTACCCAATACTCCCTTCACCCATGCTACTGCCCTTTTGTCCCCCCTTTCATGCATCAATACCTCCATACTTATCCCACTCCTTTCCACCTCCACGCACTCCTCCAACCAGTGCTCCACTCTTGCCTCCCCCTTCCCACATAGTTCACACATCCTCTTTTCCCTAGCGAGCCAGAACCTATTGAAACCCTCCATGCACCCACATCTCATCCTCGCTATAAGCTCCTGACTTCCTTTCTCTCCTTTCTCACACAAATATTGCGCTCTCGCCCTTGGCATAATCCACACGTAGTTCCCATTAAACCTTGTCCCTCTTATTCTCTCTTCCCCTGCTGTCTTCTCTCTCTCCATGATGTTTTTCTTAACCAAATCATATACCTTCCTACCTTCCTCATGCATCCTTCTCAATTCATCAATATGCAGTCCATTCGTTCTAAAATACCTTTCTCTTTCAACCTCCATCTTTCCACCCCCTCTCCTGTTCTCCTTCTCCCACCAACACTCCCTAACCAGCTTACTTCCCCCCTCTTCCAAAAATTTCTCCTCATATTTACACGCTCGACTCCCCGCTAGAATCCCTACACTCGTTCTCCCCGTCTCCCTCCTGACAATATAATTAGGCGTGTTCCTTGCCAACCCCAGTGTCCACTTTACATACCTCTCATGTATCCTATTTACCTCTTCGCTTTGCTTCCACCCCCACACCTCTACTCCATACAATAGCACACTCATCACTAGTGAGTCAAACAATTTCATTCTCCTTCCAAAATCATCTGCGAATAACTTCTTTCCCAACCCCCACACCTGCCTCATCACCACATTTGCCCTCCTCACTCTCTCTTTTATGTGACCATCCACTCCGCCATTCCTCCGAAACAAGAAGCCCAGGTACACAAACTCTTTCACCGCCTGCACCGCCTTTCCCTTCCACTTCCACTCCCCTTCCTTATCCCTTCCACCTCCTTTTCTGAAAACCATAACCTTGAAATTTTCCGCATTCAGTTCTAACCTGTTCTTATCCAGGTATCTTCTCAACCTCTTCATCATTTCCTTTAAGGCCTCCTCGCTTTTTTCCAACAACACTATGTCATCTGCATACGCTAGCGACCAAATTCTAACCCCTCCTATCCTGACTCCTCCTACCACTCCGGCCTCCAGCTTACTTTCCATATCCGCAATTAAAATCGCAAAAAGCGTCGGGCTAAGCGGACACCCTTGTCTTAACCCCCTATCCATCCAGAATCCCTCCGAAATCCCCTGTCCTCCTCTTACCTTATCTTTGGTTTCTTCGTATATCTCCCTTACCCTCTCGATCAGGCCTCTCTCCACTCCCCTCTCCTGCATCGCCTCCCACAACCTCCCCCTGTCCACCGACGGAAACGCGCCTTTTAGATCCACAAAGAACGCGTACACTCTCGATCCCTTCTTCGCTAATTCTCTATCCACCACGTGCTGCAGAACGTAGATATTGTCGATAGTACTCCTACCTGCCCTAAAGCCCGCCTGCGTCTCTGGCAATATTCCTTTCCCCTCGACATCCTTCCGCAGCCTCTCCGCTACTACCATCGCGTATACTTTATACGCCGTATTCATTAGCGTAATCCCCCTATAATTTTCCTGCCTATCCCTCTCTCCTTTCTTATACAGAGGCACTATTAATCCTTCTCTCCACCCTCGTGGGAATCCCTCCCCCCTCCATACTTTCTTCACTACCTCCTTCAGCCTCTCCCTAACCTCCTGTGTACTAAACTGCCATGCTTCGTTCTCTAGCCCATCCAGCCCTGCTGATTTTGACCTTTTTAACTTCCTTATCTGTTTCTCTATCTCCTCGTCATTCAACTCCTCCATCTCTGCCTCCCCCGTTCTTCTACTCCCATCATCTCTCTTCCTTGAATCTGAGCCCTGAAATGATTCTTTAAAAAACTCCCTCCACTCTTCACTCCCTATCTTGTCGCTTATCCCTACTCTACGCTTCCTAAACCTATTTATTATCTTCCAGACGTCCCCTTCTGTCTTAACATTTCCTAACTCCTCTTCCATCTCTTTCTCCTTTTCCTCATTTCTACGTACTCCTCCCTTTTCGCAGTACCCTCTTTCCACTTCTTATACTTCCTCTTCACCTTTCTTTTCATCTTTTTACATTCCCTATCCCACCACGGCTTCACCATTCCTTTCTTCTTCTTTTTGAATACCTTCTTTTGCACGCACCCTTTCACTTTCTCTTTTAAATCCTCCCATATCTCTTCCACCGTCTCCCCTTCGAAGCATACCTTCCCTAACTGCTCCTTATATTTCTCTATCGCCTCCCTCGTCCAGCTAACCCTCTCCCCCGTCGACAATTCTTCCCCACCTTACCTTCCGCCGTTCTCACCCCTTATCCACAACCCTAATGGCTGATATTCTGATTCTACCCTCCCTTCTACTGCGAATCTCTCCATCTCCTCCCACCCTTGCATATTCATAACTACATAATCTATTACCGATACCCCCACCTTACCTACGTATGTGTATTCTCCCTCTTCGTCCCCAGTTGCCATACCATTTGCCACCGCCCAGCCTCTATCCTCCATCCAGTCCCTTAGAATCTCCCCCTCCTTATTTATTAACCTATCCTTTGAGTTCCTTTCGAAGCTCTCCCCTTCCCTTTAAAAGCCCCCTTCCCTACCCATCCTCGCGTTAAAGTCCCCACCCAGTACCACCATGCCCTCTTCTCTTTCACCTAACAGGTCTTCCACCCTTTCTTTAATTCTTTCCATACCATCCTTATTGTACACTGTCACAAACTTACACATTACCCCTCCTATCTTTACTTTCCTCATTTGCACTCCCTCCCCCTCTACCTCTCCGTGAGCTTCTTCCTTTAATCCATCTCTAATCCCCGTTATAATTCCCCCACTAGCCCTTCCTTTCTTCTTCACTCTGACCGCCTCCTGGAGTCTCCACCTATACCCCCTTGGCAGCTTTGGCTCTATTCTATCCCATTCCTTTCTTTCCACCCACGTCTCTACCAGTCCTACCACATCAAATTCCTGGATATACCTCCAGAACTCCTCATCCTTCTTCTTTACCCCTGCTACGTTCCAGTAAAGCACCTTCACAACTCCTCTACCCTGCATTACCCCCGCCCCCCTACTTCCTACGAAACAAATTCCCCTGCACTACCTTCAACACCTCTTTCTCCTCGTCCCACACCTACATTTTCTCGTCTATTTTTATTTTCCGATATCCTACCTTCGCCGATCTCCCTTCACTCCTCTCCCTCCTAGCCCTGTCGTACAGCATTCTCTGTACATCCCTTTCCTTTCTCGTCAAATCGTGATCGATGAAAACTTCCTTGTCCTTTATCCTATTTTTATTTCTCATTACCCCCAATTTTTCTTCCCAGCTCTCCAACTCCACAACCGCCACTTCTTTCTCCTTTCTCCCCTCCAACTTAACTTTCCCTACTCTGCCTTTATTCCACCCTATGCTCTGTAGCAGCGCTTCCACGCCCTCCCTTTCTTCCCCGCTCTTCATCTTCAACCCTCTTATCACAATATTATTTCTCCTGTCTGCCTTCTCCTTTCTCTCCATTCTCAACTCCATTGCCCTTATCCTTTCCCTATCCGCCCTCTCCTCCTTTTCATTCCTACGCTCTCCCACTTTCTCTTCTATCATATTCCCTACCCTCTCCCAAATACCTTTAATCTCGCCCCCGCTACCCCCGACTCCTATTTCCATTTCCGTCCTGCCCTCCACCTTCTCAAGCCTTTTTTCCGTCCTTTCTTTCCACGCCCTAATCTCCTCTTCCATCTGTTTTATTTTAACTTCTTTTTCTTTTCTTTCCCTCTCTAACCCATCTACTCTCTCTCTCTCAGCTCTTTCACCTCCTTTTCCCATTTCTCATCTCTGATTCGCAGGTCTTCCCTCATACCTTCCATCTGCTCCTTGGTCCCCCTTACGTCCTCCCTCAGCCCCCTGATCTCGCCTAACAACATCCCGAGAGCCTCGTTTTCCAACATCCCCTCCATTTTTTTGGGGGGTGACCTCGGTGTTATCCCGCTTTTTTTAAACGGGCTCTCGACCTCGCTTTTCTCCGGACTCTCTTGGCCGTCTCTCTTCCTTTTCAAGAGATCCTCCCCGTCACTTACGCTTGACGCTCTCTCCCTTACCTTCTCGCTTCCTTCGTTGCCACCGTCCCGATTTCTCCCTCTCCCCGACGTCGGTTTCACTACCAGCACTGCCAGTACTCTCGCTGCCCACCTCCCGCTCTACCGCCGGTAAATGGGATCTATCCATGCAGTACCTGCCGCAACCTACAGATGTCTCTGCAAAATGTTGGCGTCTTTCGCCGCCAAATTTTCCTTTTTTTTCCCCCTTTTTTTTCAATTCCTCAGTCCCTGCAGGCACCCCTTTCTCTCCCTTAGCATCCCCTAACTTTTCGAGAACCACCCTTGAACCCTCGAAAGCCCAGGACTCCTGACCACGAACTCCCCCGATTACTTGCCAACCTAACCTCACTTTCCCTATCCAGCTAGATACCACCTCCCACCCACGCTGAAACTCACTTTTTATCTCCCCAATTCACCCCACACAACCCTACTCACCTCCTCGGCTTCCACCCTCACACTCCACTCACACCTTCCACACAAATTCCGTAAAATTCTCTCTCCACCTGTCACTAAACACGTTCTCACTTCCGCCACCAACATGCAAGTCCCTATAAATAAGTGTTTACTATACTATACTAATAAAATTAAATGTGATATACAGGGTGGCCCAATTGAACTGCAACTTTTTAGGACACTATATTTTTTTAAATATATAAAATTTAATTTTATTACAGCAATGAAAAAAAAATGGTGGAAAACATTTCAATATGGCCGCCTTGAGCACGAACTATGGCTCTGAGACGGTCGACAAACGTGTCGCACGCTGCACGAATGTGCTCCTGCGGGATCTTCATCCATTCACAAAGAAGGGCTTTCTTGAGCACATCAACACTCTGGTATTTTTGAGTGTTGACCAGAGCGTTGATGTGCTCAAGAAAGCTCTATTTCGTGAATGGATGAAGACTCGGAGCCATAGTACATGGTCAAGGCGCCCATATCAAAAATTCGACATATATGTGTAAAATTTAAATGTTTCCCGCCATTTCTTTTAATTGCTTCGAAAAAATTAAATTTTATATGAGAAATACAGCGTTCTAAAAAGTTACTGTTCCATTGGGCCACCCTGTAGTTCTTACTTTGAATCGTTTCAATAAAGTACCTTTTGTAAACGGCACCTTATTTAGCAAATCCTAGCTAAGATTTATTACTATGTACAGTTAAGATTAGAGTCGACATTAGATGCTTCGTGCAATGTTAAATATTCGACGCGCGTAGAATCGCTGTTATTAGTAAATAACGTTGAGTCTGCGAGCCTTCTGAGACTCTATACCAGAACGCTACCACCAATATGAAGCAAGCGCATTACCGCCGTCAGTTCGCTAGTTCGCGCAATTCCTTTATTCTACTCGACTACACCTGTCATTTTTCTATGAAAACTTTTTTCTTCTTATTCAGCCTCCCTATATTTCGGGAGCCAGTTTTTATTATTTTTTAAAATCACAAAATAGTTTTTTAGTCGCTATCTAAAAACGATTTTCAAAACCCATGGAATTAGATATGCCAAATTCTTAAATGATTTACTCGAAATTGGTTAACTTTTTCTAGTCAAACTCATTTTCCCCCAATTGAGCAACTCAGTATCTCGGGAGTACATTTTTATTGTTAGTTCAAGCTGAAAATTGCACTTTTTACCGTGTCCATCAACCCAGCTTGTTTCAATTTTAGTTTCCTGTCACTTTGATATTGTAAAATTCTACATTTTATTTCGCGGAACTGGATAATTTTTTTTAATCGTACCTTTTAGGCCTGAATTCAGAAATACTTTAGTTCGAGAGTCAACTTTTGTTTAATCTTTAAATGGTGATTTCGATTTTGCATAATCTTATTTTGCTTTCCTGAAAATTTTCGATTTTGTTGGTTATCTAGTTCTGTACTGCAACCCTTAAAATATTGTTCCCGAAATAAAATGAAAACATTTCTTTAAAAAAAACATTGTTTACTCCACTACCTGTGCTTGTGATTTATTATACTAATTTGTTATACTATAATACTATTTATTGTATTATATAGAAGAAAAGATATGGGAAGTCCAAAGTGG
Organism: Andricus curvator; assembly: GCA_932195095.1. NCBI lineage: Eukaryota > Metazoa > Arthropoda > Insecta > Hymenoptera > Cynipidae > Andricus > Andricus curvator. The sequence goes on along the minus strand of CAKNYM010047231.1, from coordinate 4,529 downwards.
ATTTATGCCAGGAAGATCATGTACAGATCAGATATTTAGCTCAAGACAGATCACAGAAAAAAGCTTGAGAGTAGGAAAGAAAGTTTTCTGTGCATTTGTTGACCTAGAAAAAGCATTTGACAGGGTAAATTGAAGTAAACTTTGGGAAGTCCTTAAAGAGTACGGAGTCAATGGATGGCTCCTACAAGCAATACAAACAACATATACAGTTAGTAAAGCGAGTGTAAGGGTGAATGGGAAACTGAGTGACTGTTTCGATATTATGCCAGGCGTGAAACAAGGATGCGTTACGTCCTCATGGCTATTTATCATATTTATGGATGAGTGTCGAAGAATGGCCTTCTACGACGAAGAAGGTGTAAATCTCGAAACAGTGAAGGTACGTGGGTTAGCTTTCGCAGATGACAAGATTGTTATGAAAGAATTAATCGAGGACTTGCAAAGAATGTTGAATGAGCAGGGTCCATTCTAAGAAATAAAAACATATCAAAAAAAGCTAAAATGTCCATACATAATTCTATATTCGTACCGACTATACTATAGGGTAGCGAGACATGAACCTGTCAAGAAAAGGACAGGAGTAAAATTAACGCGATTGGCATGAAATCTCTGCGCACAATATGCGGGAAAACACTAATGGACAAAGTCCGAAACGAGATAATCCTCCAAGAATGTGGTACAGGAGAGACACTAGTTGACATATGGGAAAGAAATTAGTTAAGATGGTTCGGACATCTTGAAAGAATGGAATATGAACGACTGACCAAACAAGTATACATATAAAGGTAAAGTAAATGGCAGCATGCCCAGAAGTAGACCGACGAAAGAATGGTCAGAATCTGTGAATGAGACATTAATCCGAAGAGACATAAGAAGATATAGAAACACGAGAGCTCTGCCGTCCTGATGAAGAAACTATACAACTGCATTTGAGAAGAACCGAGATATTCAATAAAACGCGTTTGCATCTGTACCTCTTAACGTATGAGACTTTTTGAAACAAAAATTACTTAATGCACAAAGTCGCCGAGAATCCTTACTAATAACGCAGTTGTGCTGCCGAAAACAGGAAACTAATGACTAATGCCTTCAAGAACCCCCGAGTTTCCTGCTGGAGAAACTTAACAGCTACAAATTTTTCAAAAATTGATGAAGGAGTAAAATTATAATGATATATAATAATATTAATTATATTTCTATAATGATTTCAGATAATTAATAATAATTATTATATTATTAATTAACTAGAATCATTTTTGCTTTACAAATAAAAAATGCAGATGTGCTATTGAAAAGAAGGATCGGTGCCTCAAAGTTACCCTCGAATCCGGGTGAAGAAACTTGACATGTACTTCACGGAAGAAAGTGGATCGTTAAAAAAACTCTGTGAACCAGCAGCTCTAACTATTTTAAATTGAACCGCAGCTTTTCGTCGGTGAATTTTGTTAAAATTACTATTTCGCATTCAGGTTATTTGAACTGACTTCTTAAAAGAGTAGGATGAACAATTTCAAATAGTAGGATGCACTGCACCACTTGGTAACCGTCCACACTCAGGAGAATAAGAGTTACTATTTCGTGTAGTATGCCTTACTTCTGTGAAGAGTAACTTTGCCGATTTCGCATTGTAACGCATATATGTATATGTATGTTATATATGCACTGCACGCATTCTATACACGATTCATGAATAGATCAGCTCGAAACTTTCGACAACAACAATGATGTAAAATGTCGATCGATTTGAAAAGGAAAAAATTATTTTATATATGATTACTGCACTTAATTTACTATTATTCTTACACAATTGCACGCACAGAGGCTTACACATATGATGGCATGCTCAAACGCTTTGAAAAATCGCCCCCGCTGGGGAATCGAACCCTACCTAACTACCTAAAACCTGTCCTAAAACCTAAATCTAGCGCACGCATTAGTCAAGTGAGCTACGGAACTGCTTATATTTTTCCGACCAACTCTCGGTCAAGCGGTTTCTCTGAGAAAAACGTGGCCAGCTAAGAAATTATAATAAATGTTTACTAGGGTGGCCCAAAAATACACATTTTGGAATTTTCGACCAGCGTCGACGCCAAATTGTTCTCTCGTAGAAACAAATAAATGCATATTTTTTTATTTTGGAATGAAATGATTTTTAGTACTTTGTAAATCAATTTTTGTGTCTTATGGATTTTAACACGTAAAACGTATACTTTTTTACTTCCTTGATTTTGTTCAAGAAATTACAAGTCAATTTATTTGCCCTTTTATAAACTTGTTCTCTTCTCAGTAAAGATGCATTTTGTCAAATTTTAATACACGAACAAAGTTATAAAAAAATTTGCGACACCTTGAAAGTTGTCTAAAATTACAATATTTGTAGACTTGTAGCGAGCCTTTGATATGATTTTTTAACGTGAAATTTTCAAGAAGCATTTATAAGAATATTGAGAACAGATTTGTGAAAAAAAAATGTTCATTATTTTTTAAATTATAGTTTTGAAGCGATTACGAAAATGAGTGAAAATGAAAAATTTCAGTCCAACAGCAGCTTTTCTCCGATCCTGAAGAATTTATGGCAGCTAAGTTGAACTCAGAGTGGCTTATTGTTAAAGGCTTAGGACTTCCAGATGCAGGCTCGACCATAAAGCTCCCTGCTACAGGCCCAAACCTGTAACCCGGCACATTTCCCCAATTTTTTTCGCACTTTCTGGGGAACCAACTAATTTTTTTACAATACCCGCACCCTAGGGGGATACTTGACTTCAATGAGTTGAATAACAGAGTAATAACACTAAAACTGCCGTCTGGGTTAAATCTCAGGGCTCGCTTCAGGTTCTCTTGAAACTTTTCTGTTTTAATTCGTACGTTGGGAGAAAACTTCAAAATACTTTACAAAGTACTAACAATCATTTTATTTCAAAATAAAATAATATGTATTCATTTGTTTCTACGAGAGAACAATTTGGCGTCGACGCGCGTCGAAAATTCCAAAATTTATATTTTTGGGCCACCCTAATGTTTACTTAAAATTTGTTTAATTAATCTCTTACTGATGATTTCTAATATTTTGTAACGAGCTTGGGAAAAATATTTTGCTTAGAAGTATTAACTCACACAGTAAATATATTATTATTAATTTATATGTATATTATTATAAAATGAATTAAAGTACAATTTTTAAAAAGTATATATTTTGTATTATTGAAAATTAAAGCTTGAAAAAATGTTTTCGAATCAAAGTTTTTGGAATTTGATTTTATTATCATCTCACTTTATTTAAAACACAACAATCATTTACATGACTGATATATAAATAAAAAATCTGCCCGCCTCGCGGGCACATTCTGATCACGCGCTTCGCGCGTGGCTCGCTTCGCTCGCTAGTTTCAGCGCGCCAAGGGCGCGCACCTGTTGGATCTCGCGCTTCGCGCTCGATTGGGTATTCATCTCGCGCTTGGCGCTCGATAATGTATTCACCTCGCGCTACGCGCTCGGACACATTTGTCGTCTAGGTTTTCACACTTCGTGTGCTCGCTATTGCGCGCTTCGCGGGTAATACTCTCTTAGTAAGCTTCATCTTTATGACCTGCTTTTGGTTTAATTATGTCAGTTTTACATAAAAAGAAGAACTAATTTACTTGAGGTTCTATCGACCTTAAGGAACACATTCTCATCACGACACTCGCGCTTCGCGCTCGATATTTGGTTTGATCATCATGTGAACCTCGCGCTTCACGCTCGTTTCTGTTCATCGTATAATAGAAACACAAAAGTTCGCAACGACCATATGTTATGTTCAATGTTCTTCAGATAAAAATGACTAAAGTTGTATTTGATTTAAAATAAAGAAGGTAATTCCTTTACTTCAGCGTATATTTCCGTATCCTTATAATAAATCCTACAATCAGAAAGATTTTTTTCCGACTATCTGAAAAGGGGAGAAAAAAAGTATTCAAGTCGTTTTTGGAACATATATCTTGCTTTTTCATTCATAATCAAACCGACCCCTTGACTACCATGTGATTCCCTATCTACTCCTGACCATATTTCAAAACCGCCTTTCAACACCCCATTTTCTATGTTTTCTACATTCGCATCCCTTTTTCTTTGTCTCAGGTACACATAAAATATCTAGTTTCCTAGCATGCATAGTTTCTCGTAGTTCACCCAGCTACCACCTTTATGCGCAAAATTTGTTTTGCGAGTCGAAATCATGTCCAAGTTAAGTAGTGATTCATCGTATAGTGGAGAGTCCAGTTCTAACGTCAGTCCCACCAAAACTTCTGTCACGGGGGAGGGTGGGGGGGGGGCGAGGACAAGGAATGGAAACCGAGAGAGTCGCAATTCGTTGATGTTTTATGCTGAGAAGGTCACCAGCCTTCAGCAGCATTCCCGGCCCACCTCTAAACGAGGAACCAATAAATCTTTTTTTTTTTTTTAATACATATATATATATATATATTCATTTCGTCTATTTGGAGCATAGTTCTTGAAATATAAATGTAATAGTCGAATTTTTTCAGAGCAAT
>CAKNYM010047230.1:40464-56167 GCA_932195095.1 Andricus curvator | reverse complement strand
TTCATTGAAAATTTATCTTTTTTGTAGAAAATTAATCTTCTTGGTTAGAAAATAAAGTTTTCGTTGAAAATTCATCTCTTTGGTTGAAAATTTAACAATTTTGATAAAAATGCGATCTTTTTTTGGTTGAAAATTCAACTCTTTGTTTGAAAATTTAACAAATTTGTTGAAAATTCGTTTCATTTTTGGTAGAAAATTAATTTTTGTTACTGAAAATTTAACTGTTCCATTTTTTTGTAGAAAATTAATCTTATTGGTTAAAAAATAAACTTTGGTTGAAAATTTAACTATTTAGCTAAAAATTCGATTTTTTTTTTAAATTCAACTTCTTGGTTGAAAATTTAACTATTTTGTTAAAAATTCGTTTCATTTTTGATTGAAAATTAATTTTTTTGACTGATAATTAACCTATTCCATTTTTTGTTCAAAATTTAACTTTTTTTAGTTTAAAATTCAACTATTTGTTTAAAAAAAAAATTGTTGACAATTTAACTGGTTTATTGAAAAATCGTTTCATTCTTTCACAAGAATTAATTTTTTTGACTGAAAATTTAACTATTTCATTTTGTGTTGGAAGTAGTCCCTTTTTAGTTTAAAATTCAACTATTTGATCAAGAAACTCATCTTCTTTGTAGAGAATTAATCTTTTTGGTTAAAAAATAAACTTTTGGTTGAAAATTCAACTCTTTGGTTAAAAATTTAACTGATTTGTTGAAAATTCGTTTCTTTCTTTCACAAAAATTCATTTTTTTGACTGAAAATTTAATTATTCCATTTTTTGTTGAAAAATAATTTTTTTGACTGAAAATTTAACTATTCCATTTTTTGTTGAAAATTGATCTTTTTTTGTTTATAATTTATCTACTTCATTGAAAAGTTATCTTTTCTGTAGAAAATTAATCTTCTTGGTTAAAAAATAAAGTTTTCGGTGAAAATTCATCGCTAGCTTGAAAATTTAACTATTTTGATCAAAATTCGATTTTTTTTTTTTGAAAATTCAACTCTTTGGTTGAAAATGTAACTATTTTGTTGAAAATTCGTTTCATTTTTGCTTGAAAATTAATTTTTTTGACTGAAAATTTAACTATTCCATTTTTTGTTGAAAATGTATCTTTTTTGTATAAAATTAACCTTCTTGGTTGAAAAGTAAACTTTTGGTTAAAACTTCATCTCTTTGGTTGAAAATTTGACTGGTTTGTTGTTTAACTATATCATTTTTATTTGAAAATTTATCTTTTTTTTAGAAAATTAATCTTCTTGGTTGAAAAATAAACGATTGTTAAAAATTGATCTCTTTAGTCGGAATTTAACTACTTTGTTAAAAATTCGTTTGTGATGTTGTTGAAAATTCAACTCTTTGGTTGAAGATTTAACTATTTTGATGAAACTTCGATTTTTTTGGTTGAAAATTTTACTCTTTGGTTGAAAATTTAACTCTTTTATTGAAAATTCGTTTCTTCAAAGATTTATATTTTTAGTTTAAAATTGATCTGTTTGGTTGAAAATTTAATTATTTTGCTACAAATTTGTTTTTTTTTGTCATAATTAGTGTTCTTCACTGAAAATTGAACTATTCCATTTTTGAATGAAAATTTATCTCTTTTAGTTGAAAATTCAAGTACTTGGTTGAAAATTAATTTCTTTTGTTGATAATTTATCTTCTTTTGTAGAAAATTTTTTTGAAGACATAAATCTTTTCTTTGAAATTCCTCTATTTGTTGAAGATTCAGCTATTTTGTTAAAAATTCGTCTTTTTTTTATGAAACTCAACTGCTTGAAAATTTGTTTTTTTGTTGTTTAAAGTTAGTTTTTCAACTAAAAATTTCATTATTCCAGTTTTGGTTATCGACTTATCTCTTTCAGTTGAAAATTCATGTACTTTGATGAAAATTTGATTTTCGGTAGAAAATTAATTTTCTTGTTAGAAAATTTATCTTTGCAGTTCAAAAATCCAGCTATTTGGTAGAAATTCAACTATTTCCTTGAAAGTTTAATTATTTTGTTGAAAATTCTACTATTTTGTTAAATTCGTCTTTTTTGGTCGAAAATTCAACTGTTCTGTTGAAAATTCGTCCATGTGGATTGAAAATTCATCATTCTTGGCTGAAAATTAAAATTCTATGAAATTCGTCTTTTTGGCTTAAAAATTCCACTAATTAGTTGAAATTGCAACTGTTAGATTTTTTTGTGTCTGATGTGGCCAATTTTTCTTAATTTTTTTTTTTAGTGGAAAAATTGATTTCTTTTAGCTTTTTCTATCTTTTTAGTTGAATACGCTCGGTCACAGAGATTTATATGTTCATGAAAAATACGCAAATTTTTAAACAAATTTTTTATTTTTCCAATTTTAATTTTCAGACCCACCACGGAGTTAACGGTGGAAAATGTGGACTTTGTGGAGATGATTACAGAAATCCACGTCCGAGACCCAATGAAAATACAGGAACCTACGGAACTGGAATTATTGTCAAAACGTAATTAGAAAATTTATTTACATTAAAATGAACATATTGAAAAAATATTAGAAACGATTTTATGGGAATCCTATATAAAAAATTTCTTTCAAGTTTTCTATGGGGAAATTTGCAGATAAATCCTACAGAAAATTCTGTAAATATTTGAGAATTCTTAAAAAAACTCTAATGGATTTTCCACATGAGATTCCCATAGATTTTTAAATTTTCATACAGAATTTTCAATTTAAAGAAAAAATCATTTTTCGAACAAAATAAAAATTATTAATCTCTTCTTGCAACATTTCAAAATTCTTATTTTGAAATCTTTAGGATTTTTAAATTGTGTCCAATCTTTTCAAAACTTCTTTATATCTTTGAAGCTTTTTCAAATTTTTTTAAAAATATTTTGTCCTGCAAAATTGAAAAATTTTGTTTTAAGAACTTTCACATTCTTTTTAGTAGAAAATAATTAAAAATCTTTCTAAATTTTCTCTTAAAATTTATTTTTCAAAATAAAAAATCATTTGGAATTTTCCCTTGAATCTTAATAATATTTTGTTATTCTCTTGAATCCTCTCAAAATTCTCAAATAGCTTTTAACTTTTTGTAAGAAATCTTCAAAAGTCTACATTTCGTTTTAAGATTTTTGAAATATTTTCATTTTTTAGATTATTTTTTAATCATTTCAAAACTGCTATGCCTTCTAAAAATCTTGTAAAATTATTCGAATTTTTCCTAACATTTTTTTCAAATTCTGCAAATTTAAGAACATTGCCTTAAAATCTTCCAGACTATTTTCCATAATTTTTAAAATCTTTTTCAATATTACTTTGAATTAATTTGTTGAAATAAAAATGATTTTAAGTTTGGCTAGGAATCTTCAGGAAATTTTGGTATTCTCTTGAACGCTTTCAAAATTTTCAAAAAGTTTCTTTTTTCGAAACCTTCAAACGTCTGAACTTGGTTTTAATTTTTTTGAAATCTTCTCAAATATTTTTTAATTCTTCAAGATTAAAGAAATTGTTCAAAAATCTTCTTGATTTTTTTTCGTCATATTTTCAAATCTTTAAAACTCAAAATTAATCTTTTAAAATAAAAACAAAATCATTTCTAATCTTCCCAGAAATCTTATAATTAATACCGGTAATTTTTTGTTTCTATAATTTAATTTTTCTTATCTCTTCAAAAGTGTGAAAAAGTTTACAAATTATATTGTAGATATAATATTGTGAGTTTTTGCGATAACTGTTGTTCTGTTAAATAAAATCAGCTAGTGCTGATTACGTGAAATCTTTTCGCCTGACTTTACTCTCATGTTCTTTTACACGTTGGCCCCCCGCTCTCCCGGTTTCTCCAATATAGACTTTTATATTAAAAAATCGTTTACACTGAAAATTTCAGTTGAATATTTATCTTTTTTATTTGAAAATTCAAATACTTGGTTGAAAGCTTAAACTAATTCGTTAAAAAATAATTTTTCTGGTTGAAGATTCTTCATTTTAATTTAAAATGGTTGAGTTGAAAATTTAACTATATTTTATTAAAAATTATTTTTATAACTGAAAATTTAACTAATTTATTTTTGGTGAAAATTGGTTTTTCTTTGTTGAAAATTTATGTATTTTTTTGAAAATTCGGCTTTTTGGAAGAAAATAAAGATTCTAGCTTAAAACGTCATTTCGATTTTAAATTAATTTTTTTGTCTGCAAATTTGTTTTCCATTTCTGATTATAAATTTATCTTTTTCACGTGATAATTCTACTACTTGGTTTAAAGTTGAACTACTTTGTTAAAAATTTATTGTTTGGTTAGAGATGCATTATTTTAGTGGAAAATTCATCTCTTTGGTTAAAAGTTTAACTATTTTTTGGAGAATTTGTTTTCTTTTTGGGTAAAATACAGTTTTTATTAAAAATGTAACTTTTCCATTTTTTTGTTTTTTGATTATTTATCTTTTCTAGTTAAAAATTCCACTATTTTGTTGTAGATTCATCCGATGTAATCCGATATAATCTGGAACAATCCAACTCCGCTGAACCGTATTTCTGGGAGTTGTTTCCCCATCGGGATTTTTCATATCAGATTTTGAATTTTTCATACAGAATTCGAGCAGAATTCCATTACAAAAGTTTTCTTTGAAATTATTAAAATCAAATGTATTAAATAAAACAGCTTTTAACTATGCTGGTGTTCCCAAAGAATATTTTCTTTGCATAACAATTGTTTCGTGTAAATGAAAATTGGAATTGAAAGCAAAACTATCGATTGACAATAGATGCAGTAAATCATGGACAATTGTTCATTAGTCTGCATTATCAATTAACAAATTAATTTAATCAACTCTTCAACAGTTACTAGTTTCAACATTATTTTTAGATACAATGCAGGGCAGACAATTCATGTAGCAGCAGATATCAACGCCAACCACATGGGCTTCTTCAAATTTCAGCTTTGTTCCCTAAATCATTCCAAAGAATTAGAAGAAGAAGAATGTTTTAATAAATATCCACTATCATTATCTGATGGATCAGAAAAATATCAACTTCCCAGACGAGGTCCTGGAATTTTTGAAACTGATATTGTACTTCCTCTGGGACTCAAATGTGAACATTGTGTTCTCAGATGGGAATATGTTGCTGCCAATAATTGGGGAACTTGTGACGATGGTTCTACAGCAATTGGTTGCGGCCCCCAAGAAACCTTCAGAACATGTTCAGATATCAAAATCCAATAAAATAAAATATCAATTTTATTTGTAACAAATGGACAATGTTTATAAATATGTCAAGAAAATGTTACACTTGGTGCAATAAAAGCTCTGTTCATTCTTTACATATTGTCGGATATATTTAAAACGCAGTATTTCGTATACCGGACAATGCAGCAGAAAGGGAAACATATGTTCGTTTTCATTTAAATTACATAGCACATTTCATTTGTAAATTGTATCCTGAAAGCATCAGCAACTCGGGCTTGGCTTACAATTATACTAAGCTTACTTTTTTACTAAGCTGACTTAAAAGTCTGTAGTGTGGTTTGTATTCAGAATTCAAAATCCTATCTACTGCCTTGCTGAATATATTATTAGACAACTTCTCTAACAAAAATTTGCATTCAATTTCAACAGCTTTAGGTTCTGAGAGTTGTTTTTCCCATACTTGATTAGTGTGTAGCATGTCATTAGCGACCCAATAAAACAATATCATCGGCAAACAGCAATAATAATATTTCCGTGTGTAGGTCGAGACACAAACCCTACATTCCCATCTCCTCGAAGAAACTAATAAGATCCATCAGAAGTATAATAAACAGAAGAGCACTGAGACTTTCTCCCTGAAGAACCCCTTTAGCAATGTCTATATGATTCCATCTATTTTGTTCAATTTTAACTTTAGACTTCCCATTGTTTAATGTTCTTGTTAAATCAACAAAGATACCAAAAAGTTATTCTTTTTTTGTTAGCAAGTTTACATTAATTATTGCAGATATAATTAATGATTGGTCGATGGAACCTCTGGAATAATGTAATATGTTTCAGCCCCCTTTTTGTATAGCATGTTAATGCCAGGGAAAAGGACCCTGGTACGGTTCCCTTTTTCAAGAATTTTGTTGAACATATTAGGTACTTCATTATCTGGGCCAGTTGCTTTTTTTGGTTTACAATCTGTCAAAACATTATTTAATTCAGTGAGTGGGAAATCAGAATCTGCAACGTGTTTTCGACAAAAAGCCTTTAAGAATCGCCATCCAGTAATCCAAGCCAATTTTGTTACTGGAAGATCCTTTAAAATCAAATAACTTAACTATGTTCCGAAATTTTTTACTATTTTTAACTTTGGTTAACCTGTTCTAAATTAAAAGGAATTGTTTCGACTTTCAATCGTGTGCAAAACTACGAACCTTGCCGACGTTTCGTGAACATTGCAGTTCAATTCTTCAGGGCTAACCTGAAACTGAAGTTTCAAATAACGTTGTTCTTATATATACTTTTTACGATGCCTGTGATTGGCCAGAGGGTCCCATCGTTAGGACTGATCGAACTTGATTGGCCAATCAAGTCTTTCTTTAAATCCCGGGAGGGCGAAAAGCCAAATCGGATTGGTATTATATCCATTGTCCCTATTGATGTTACTAGGGTGTTTTAAGATTTTGATTACTTCTCTATGTTTTCTTGGAAAAATATTATAAGTTTTTGCGATAACTGTTGTTCTGTCAAATAAAATGCTATGTCTTGTTTCGATATGATGCTCAGCTAGTGCTGATTGCGTGCAATGTTTCAGCCTGACTTTACTCTCATGTACTTTTACACGTTGGCTCACCGCTCTCCCGGTTTCTCCAGTATAGACTTTGCCACAAAAACAAGGGATTTTGTATACTCCTGGATCACGTGAGATGTGCCTTTTTATCTTTAGGGTTGTTTAGAAGTTGTCCTATTTTCGCAGGTGATTGAAATATGGTTTGGATGTTGTGTTTGTTGAGAATTCTTTCTATTTGTTCTGTGATGCCTGGGATGTAGAGTAGGATGGTGGTTGTTTTTCTCTCTCTTTCTTTAGTAGGTTGTGTTGACTTGTTTTTTTAAGTGTATTTTCTTATTGCTTTATCAATTTGTTTGTTTGTGTAATCGTTCTGTATTAGGATTTGTTTAAGGTGTTGTAGTTCCTTTTGTAAGTTATCTTCATCTGTTATGAAAACAGCTCTGTGTGCAAGGGGGAGTTGATAACCGATTGCTTTTGAGATGGGTGGTGGTGGGACGAAGCATGTAGGTATCTGTCTGGATGGGTGGGTTTTCTTTAAACTTCATGTCCTAATGTGTTATCAGATCTTTGGAAACTAGTACAACCAAGAAAGGCAATTTTCCGTTTTGTTCAATTTCCATGGTGAACTGGATATTAGGGTGTAATCGATTGATGAAATCGGAAAACTTGTGTAGTTCATCTAGTCCATGTCTTCAGATGACAAAAGTGTCGTCAACGTAATGGCACAAAAATTCCGGTTCAAGCTGGGATTGGTTGAAGATTTTAGTTTTTTGATGTTCCATGAAGATGTTGGCTGTTACAGGTGAGATTGGAGATCCCATTGCTGCTCCTGAGGTTTGTTCGTAGATTTGGTTATTGAAAGAGAAGTCAGTATTATTGAGACAATGTTCTATCAAAGGTATGAGATCGGAGGGGAAGTTTGCAAAGGATTTAATAATATCGATTGTATCAGGGAATGTTACTTTCGTAAAGAGAGATACTACGTCGAAACTCACTACTAAGATGTCTTGGGGTTGAACGTGAATCTGTTGTAACTTTTTGATAATGTCAAAAGAGTTTTGGACGTGTGTGATGGCGTTTCCTGTGAAAGGATTCAGTTCTTTGGTGTGGAAGCGTGCTAGGTTGTAAGTTGGTGAGTTTATTGCGTTGACGATCGGTCTGAGTTGAACGTTGTTTTTGTGGATTTTCGGGAGTCCGTGAAGTTTTGGAGAGATGGGATTAGTAGGTATTAATTCAGATATTGTTTTGCTGTCAAGTTTAGAGTCTTTTGGAAGGGTTTTTGTTTTGCTGACTATCGTTTTTGTGGGGTCTTTTTAAGTTTGTTATATGTATAGTCAGTTAGAAGTTCCATTATTTTTTTGTTATAGTCTTCTTTATTCATTATTACTGTTGTGTTGCCTTTGTCTGCGGGTAATATTATTACGGCGCAAGATGTTGGCCGTCCTACGCCATATGTCATTTGCTTTTTCGGGTGGAAGGGTATATATTGTGGATTCCAAATTACTGATGATTTCTTCTTTCGGGATTTTGGAGGGAGCTACTGCAAAATTATGTCCTTTAGATAAGGCAGAAATCATTTCATTGCTGAGAGGATGGTTAGAGATGTTTTTTACTGTGTTAGTTAGTTGTGTCAATAAAGGATGTTTTGCTTATTGTTTGTTTGACCATATAACTGCGTTGACTTAAATATATAATCCTGTAAACTATTTAAGCGACCAAGTCTCGCATTAAAGTCATATGTTACTATTCTTTCGGTTTTATTTGAATGTGTTTCTATCAAGATAGCATCTGCAGATGCAAAATCGGATCTTGCAAGGAATTTACACGAAAGATATCATCCACCCTATTGGCCAATAAACATTACCAATTATATAATATTCACGTTGATACTAGTTGATATCAGTAGCAGGACTTCCAAACATTGAATACGCACACGGTGAAAAAAATTGAGCTGTGACAGGGATATTATTCCTTATTATAGCTAAAAATTTAGCTGAAATCTAAGGAATTTAGAAAGATCTCTGTATCAGCGAAAATGAATATCTTCAACCATTTTCCGTATACCAGGAATATCATATGGTTGCTACACATAATAATTATAGCTACACTCTTAAAAGTTTTTGGGATTCTACAACACTTCTACAAAACAAGCGCATGGTAAAATTGCAAACAAGGTATTGGCATGATGAAACTGCAATACATGTATTGTAAGTGTTGTGATTCGTGCATAGGAATATCACATTCTTCGACTGTTTTTCGAAGGTCTAGTCAGTCTGAAAAGTAAACCTGGTAGTCCAGGTGTTCAAAATACATCTTCCTTAAGGAATTTGTGTTCATAACTGAAATTCAAGACACCCTGAATGGTTTTCGAAGGTCTAGTCATTCTAAGAAGTAAACATTGTAATCTAAGTATAAAAAATATGTAGATCTTTCTCAAGGAACTTGTGTTCATAAATAAAATCTAAGACAACCTGATGGGTTTTTGAAGGTCTACTCATTCTAAGAAGTAATCCTTGTATTCCAGGTGTTCAAAATACATCTTCCTCGAGAAAGTTGTGTTCAGAACACCTATACTACGAAGTTTACTTGGAATGATGAGACACTCGAAAACCCACCAGGCTGTTTCAAATCTCAGTTATGAATACAATTTCTTTAAGAAAGATGTATTTTGAACACCTGGATTACCAGGTTTACTTCTTATGATGACTAGACCTTCCAAAACCCATCAGGGTTTCTCAAATGTTGGTTATAAACGACGATAAATTGACTACTGCAAGTTGATATATTTCTATACCAACTAAACGTTTTACCTAATCTAAGCGGACTTTTTCTTTGAGTTTAATATATCCTGGATTCACTCGTTCGCTTCAAGAAATTGTTTTGTGTGCATTAAAACCTTTGGAGACTCGGAACTGATTTAACATGAGCCACGCTTGAGCCAGACAAATAACCTCATCATTAGTTGGCTTAGCTGTAAGTTGTTCAATTAATAAAAATTTCTGGGACCATTAACATTCCATAAACTGATACACATCTTATTGATTCCTTGACATCTAATGTGCACCTTCTTGGTTTGCGAGCACAAATACCATCTTGCTCAGAATAAACATTTGGTGTATATCTGTCCCTGATAGACACTTTTCGGAAAAACCAACGGCTTCAGGGTTTGTACATTCTTTTTGAGTTTTTTTCAGTGATCTTTCCTCATTCGAATTAGCAGAAAATGTCTTTTATTGTCTTTGTCAACAATGTCAAACAATCTCTCAATGTTTTTTCATCCCACTTTGTGCTGCACTCTCCAGTTGACCAGCTAACATGTTACCACGAGGTAATCCTCCAGCTGAAGAGGAAGCTTCACCCTCATATGTATTTTGTGACACAAGTCTGTCAATTCCTAGGTCATCTATGTCCTGTAGATTATATGGTATCTCATTCCCGAGTAGATGTCCCTTGCTGATAATGGCCTTAGTTACTTGTTCTGTTATCCATATCGTTGTTGACAAATATTTTAGTTTCTTCGGAAGAATCTTGTAGTCCAACAATAATCAAATTGTTTCTTCTTACAGTTTTGTCTGTAATCCTCGCCTGCTTATCTACTTCATCTTTCAATATCACGTTTTCCTTAAGTAGTTTACCTATGCTCTCAGAATTTTCACTCATAAATTTCATGATTTGCGTTACTTCCACATTTGCTATTTGCTTAGTGTCATTGTTCAAATTCTATCTTAGAGAGAGTCTATAAACTCATAAAATAAAGTTTTAATTCTTCCTTCTCCGTTATTAACAAATATAAAACTTCGGTTAGTTACTCTCAGATATGAGTAGCATTAAGCATATGGTTTGTGTACCATATGCTTATGTTATCTGAGTAAGCCTACCTGTTATGAAGTCAAGCTTTACTTTCACGTTGGCAATGAAATTTACTCTATGCAGAAACTGAAATCAGCGAATCAGGTTACTTAAAATGATTAGCACAATTTTCAATATGCATAATCGTAATAAACCAGTTCCACTGCAATATAAAATCCTCTTTTCCACTTAAGACCCAAATTCCACAAGGGCAAATTCCACAAATTTCTCAGTTAGATTAAACCAAAAAAGACCAATTTTCAAAAAAACAGTTCAATGCTTCACCAACAAGACGAATTGTCAACAAAACAGTTAACTTTTCAACCAAAAAGGATAATTTGTAACAAAATTGTTTAATTTTCAATAAAGTGGATAAATTTTCAATCACATGTTTCAATTTTCAACAAAAAATATGACTTTTTAACTAAGAAGAATCATTTTCTATCGAAAAAGACGAATTATCAACAAAATAGTTTAATTTTCAAACCAAAAATTACTTCCACAAAGTTGTTGAATTTTCTACGAGGCAGATTAATTTTTAATCGAATAATTGAATTTTCAACTGAGTAGATTGATTTTCTACCGAAAAGGACAAATTTTCAACCCAGTAGTTAAATTTTCAATTAAAAAGGATACATTTTCAGCCAAATAGTTCAATTTTCAATAAAGCAGTTCAACTTTCAATTAAATAGTTGAATTTTCAACCAAAAAAATTATTTTTACCAAATTTAAAATTTTCTACGATGTAAATTAGTTTTTAATCAAATAATTCAATTTTCAACTGAAGCTAAACAGACGAATTTTCTATAGAACAGATCAATTTTCAACTAAAATGATGCATCAATTGTAGCAATTTTTTTAAAGGAATGTTAAACTTTAAACCAAGTAGTTGATTTTTAAACCAAAAATTACGAATTTTCAACAGAATAGTTGAATCCTCAACTAGAGAAGATTAGTTTTCAACTCAAAATTTGAATTTTCAACAAATAGGATTAAATTTCTACCGAAAAAGAGGAAATTTCAAAACAATAAATGAATTTTCAGTCAAATTGTTGAATTTTCAACTAGAAACGATCAATTTTTAATTAAAAATGTCATGTTCGAACAAAAAATGGAATAGTTACATTTTCAATTTAAAAAATTAATTTTTATTGACAAAGGAAACCAATTATCAACAAAATACTTATATTTTCAACCAACGAGATGAATTTTCAAATAAAATAATGAATCTTTAACAGGAAAAATGAATTTTCAACAAAAAAGTTAACCCAAAAGATATTTTTGAACAAAGAAGATTAATTTTCTAAAAATGGAATAGTTAAATTTTCAACGAACGAGATAAATCTTCAACAAACAAAGTTAATTTTTAACAACAAAGTTCAACTTTTAGCCACATAGATGAATTTTTAAATTGAAAAAAAAAATGAATTTACAACGAAAAATGTAAAGGGCAATATTTCAACCAAAAATATTTTTAATTTAAATTACAAACAGTTGAATTCAACCAAAAGATGATTTTTCAACCAAATAGTTGAATTTTCATCTAAAAAAATGATTTTCAAACTAAAAATGAAATAGCGTAATTTTTAATTTAAAAATTAATGCTTCACTAAAAAACAAGAACTTTTTACAAAATAGTTAAATTTTCAACCAAGGAAAAGAATTTTCAACTGGAATGATAAATCTTCAAATAAAAAAATGAATTTTCAACCAAGTATAGTTGAATTTTCAACCAAATAAAATTACTTTTCAACCAAGAAGATTAATTTTCTACCAAAAAGACGAATTTCAATCAAATAGATGAATTTTCAACAACAACAAAAAAATTAACTAAAAATGGTATAGCTAAATTTCCAGGTCAAAAAATTAATTTTCAACCAAAAGAAAAACCAATTTTCAACAAAGTAGATAAATTTGCATTCAAAGAGATGAATTTATTTCCAATCAAGTAGTTAGATTTTAAAACCAAACATTCGAATTTTTAACAAAAAATAAAAGTATTTAACAAAAAACAGAACATTTTTTCAACAAAAGAGTTGAACTTTTAACCAACACGTTGAATTGTATACCTAAAAGAAGAATTTTCAACCAAGAAGATTAATTTTCTAGCAAAAAGAGGAATTTTCAATAAAATAGATTAATTTTTAAACAAATAGTTAAATTTTAAACTAAAAAGATACATTTCTAACCAAAAATTAAATAATTAAATTTTCAGTAAAAAAACTTAAATTTCAACCAAAACAAAACGATTTTCAAAATAGTTAAATTTATTATCAAGAAAGAGGAATTTTAAACCAAATAATTGAATTTTAAACCAAAAATATAAATTTTAAACAAAAAAGTTAATTTTCAACGAAATTGTATCAATTTTTTTAAAAATTCAATTTTCAACCCAACTTTTGAATGTTAAAAAAAAATAATAAATATTAAATTCCTATAAAAAAATGTCAACAAAAAACATGAATTTTCAGTCAAATTGTTGAATTTTCAACTAGAAAAAGATCAATTTTTAATTAAAAATATCATGTTCGAACAAAAAATGGAATAGTTACATTTTGAGTTCAACAAATTAATTCTTAATAACAAAAGAAACGCATTTTAAGCAAAGCACTTACATTTTCAACCAAAGAGATAAATTTTCAAATAAAATGATGAATCTTTAGCATAAAAAATAAATTTTCAACAAAAGAGTTAAACGCAAAAGATGATTTTTTAACCAAGAAGATTAATTTTCTAAAAATGGAATAGGTAAATTTTCAGCGAAAGTGATAAATCTTCAACCAAAAAAAAAAAAATTTTTGTCCACTTTTCAATTAGAGTGAAGTGATAATTAATCCACGTTAATATTGAATTAACAAAGAAGATAGTTATAAACAATAATAATTTGTTTATATAATTATTTTTCCTATATTGAATTAATTATTAACTCACTCTATGTGAAACGTAGGCAAATAGTTGTAAATTTCGGAAAAGACCGCAACTTTCTAGCATTATTGAAATTGAATATTATTAACAATAATAATAAATTGTTTCAACAAATAATTTTGGTAACTTTAATTAATTATTATAAAAAAGGGTATTTTTTTCTTATGGGAAATACGTGTTAAACCCCATGAGGCTTCCGCCATCTCTAAATATCTTTTTTTCTTAAAAAAAAAAGGATGGATTTTTTTTTTTCTGATTCAAACTAATTTCCGGGCGATATGCATAAAAATTCTTTAAAAAAAAATTTCAATGCATTTTTCAGACCACCCTAATGTGCACCCTCCCCATGCTGATAATAAAATTTCAATGAATTTACAAGAATAGCTCTTTAATCCACCTGTTTGTACATCCTTATCATTCGTCAAAGTGATTTTCACGTCAACTTTAAAAAGTAGGCTTTTTCCTTCGTTTTACTGGAGAAAAACTTCCAGGAAAGTGATCCACGACTCAGGAATTGTAACGTGCAATCAATGATAAGAAGTTGAATCATCGATAATAGTTTCTTATCACAGTGATGGATCAACTTAAATAGAAATCTCGATAACAGTTAGCAGATTTGCTGTTCGATCTTGGGTCGAATCTCACGTCAATTATCACCATAATCTTGCTAATTGGATCAATTTTCTCAATCCGGATTTCTTAATTGTGTGGGTTATCGATAATGAAAGTGTCGAATTTTCTCAGTGTATTCATATTTGTGATAATTTACCTCTTTGAGGAAATTAGCGGCCATGGCATGCTGATGGAACCTGTTAATAGAGCAAGTGCCTGGAGAAAAGGATATCGCACCCCAATTAATTATGATGATAATGCTAATTACTGTGGTGGTTTTAATGTAAGTTTTATTTTATATTGAAAATTATACCCATTTGTTTATTAATAATCATCCCAAACTAGCTGTGAATTCGATCTCGAGTGTTTCCACTTTGTTTGTATTTATAATTATATGGTGCTCATTTCTCGAGCACTTTGCTTCCCGTTAGCAAATCTATTTGCTTCCTCATAGAGGAAGCATTAGTTTTTTTCGAGCTGGAAAAGGGATGGGAAAAGTTCTGTAGCACCCTTTCCCAGCTTTATGATTTCTTTACAAAAATTGTCAGAATTATTCTATTTGAAAATTTATGATCAAAAAGTATTTTCTATTCATGCATCAACTTTGAATTATGTCGATTAAAAAAGTTTTTCTGTTTGAAACGGATGTTTCAAATATTATAAACGAGCATAACTTCCTTAATCTTCAATAAAGTGTATTAATATTATAGATCAATCGATTTGAATCGAATCAAGGAATATTTTCCGTTCTTGAATCAATTTTGAATTATGTTAGTGAAAAAATTTTTACTATGAAAAACCTTATTTTCAAATATTATGCATTACCATAGCTTCCTTACTCTTCAATAAAATGTATCAATATTATAGGTTAATCGATTCGACTCGAATTAACACAGCTCTTCTGTTCTTGCATCAACTTTAAATTATGAGAATGAAAAATTTTTTACTATAAAAATCGATTTTAAATATAATATAAATGACGATAACTTCCCTACACTTTCGTAAAATGTATTATTATTATAGGTCAGTCGATTCGTCTCGAACCAAGGAATCTTTTATATTCTTGCATCAACTTTGAATTATGTGAATGAAAAAAGATTTACTATAAAAATTGTATTTTCAAATATAATGCATTATCATAGCTTTCTTACTTTCCAATAAAATGTTTCAATATCATAGGACAATCGATTCGTCTCGAATCAACACATCTTTTCTATTTCGCATCAACTTTAAATTATGAGAATGAAAAAATTTTTACTATAAAAATCCGTTTAAAATATAATATGAATGACGATAACTTCCCCACAATTCAATAAAATATATTAATATTATAGGTCAATCGATTCGTCTCGAACCAAGGAATCTTTTATATTCTAGCATCAACTGTGAATTATGTTAATGAAAAATGATTTACTATAAAAAATTGTATTTTCGAATATCATGCATTACTATAGCTTCCTTACTCTTTAATAAAATGTGTCAATATTATAGGTCAATCGATTCGTCTCGAATCAACACATCTTTTCTATTCTCGCATGAACTTTAAATTATGAGAATAAAACATTTTTTACTATAAAAATCGATTTAAAATATAATATAAATGAC
>CAKNYM010047230.1:7871-26674 GCA_932195095.1 Andricus curvator | reverse complement strand
AGAGCCGATTATAATAAATTGAATTATAATTATATTCACAATTTTTTGAAGATGATAACGGTGACAGAATTTACCTACAAATAAATTATGAGAAATCCATTACTCCTTTAGCTTCAACATCATCCTGTAGAGCCTTCTAATTATTTTTTACGAATATTTTGTAATATTAATTAAATATAAATAACATAGAAAAAATAAGTATTTGGTTTATTCTTTTTCATAACAAAAATTAGTAGGCGCGCGCCTTGGCGCGCGCACGACTACTAGTAAGGATGATATCACTTACAGTTTCCAAATCTGAATAAAGCTTAAAAATTGGAAAATATCATCACATACCTTTGTTTAAAAATATTTACGTAATGATCGGAAAGTATTTCAGTTAATTAATTCAATTGCATTTAAGCAGGTCAACATATATTCTAAGTCTCTGTTTTATAGGGTCTCAAAAAAACTTCATAAGTGAAAAATGGGTTTTGCGAGTTTTTGGCGCTGATTATAATTTTTTTGCGTTTTTTAAAATGCAAATTGTTTTAAATACATAAAATACTACTTTATACTGATAATTAGATGTTTCAATGAATTGTTTTAACAATTTATTATTGTTTTTAGCAATTTTCTGTTAGAATGGAGATAGAAAGTCGCGGTTTTTTCAAAAATCTTCCACTTTTTGTACAATTTTTGATTAGAGAGAGGTAACAGTTCTTAAATGTTAACTAACATAATTGTTTAAAAAATTTATTATTATTGTTAATAATATTGTCTTTGAATAATGCTAGAAATTGCGGTTTTTTTCTGAAATTTTCAACTTTTGTTTCACTTTTTAGTTGAATTGAGTTAATATTCAAGTGAAAAGTGAAAATAATTGTGTAAACAAATGATTATTGTCTATAGCGATTTTCTTCTATATTATAACTAGATAGTTGCGGTTTTTGTTTTGAATTTTTTCTCTTTTGTCCATTTTTTAATTAAAGTGAAGTAATAATTAATTCGAGTTAACAAAAATAATTTTTCAAACAATTTATAATTATTGTTCATAATATTCTCTTTGCTTAGTGGTAGAAAGTTGCGGTTTTTTCTGAATTTTTTAACTATTTGTCTAATTTCCACTTGAAGTGACTCAATAATTATTTGAGTTGAGCAAAAATAATTATTGAATCACAAATTATTATTTTTAATAACAATCTTTATCTATATTAATGCCAGATAGTTGTGGTTTTTTTTACATTTTTAACGTTTTGCCCACTTTTTACTTAGTGAGGTAAATAGGTAAAAATAGGTAAATAGTTGTTTAAACAATTTATTATTGTTTATAACTATTTACTCTCAGATAAGTGCTAGAAAGTTGCAGTTTCTTCTGAAATGTTTATCTTTGCTTTGCCTTTTTAGTTATGAACAAATGATAAATAAACATCACAGAGAAACATATTTCAAACAATCTCTTTCTTTTTCGTGAATATATTTTGCTGGAGGGGGGCTGATATCAAAATATGTTCAATTCCAAATTTTTCTTCTACGCTTTGCAATAACTTCTTGTTGTAATTTAAAACAAAACGTTTACAAGTCATTTACACACCTAGTTTTCCCAACTACTCCTAATTATTCCATTCTTTGTTTTTTTCTTCTGTGTAAGATAGCTTTTTTGTTTGAATTAATTTTTTTTTAAACATTGGGAAAAGAGAAAAAGTAATTCACTTAAAGAGTAGAATACTATTTAAAAATGATTCTTTTTGAGGTTCACTTATTATTTGTTCATAATTAAAAAGTCAAAGCAAAACTAAAGATTTCAGAGAAAAAGCAACTTTCTAACATTAGTCTAAGAGAATATAGTTGACAACAATAATAAACTGTTCAAATATGCATGTTTGTTGACTTGCATTAATTATTATCTCACTAAGTGAAAAGTGGAGGAAAAGTTCAAGAGTTCAGAAAAAACCGCAACTTTTTGGCACTTATCTAAGAGAAGATAGTTATAAATAATTATCAATTGTTGAAACAACTATGTTTGTTAACGTCCATTATTTATTTCTTTACTAAGTAAAAAGTGGGTAGAAAGTTAAATATTTCAGAAGAAACCGCAAATATTTTGCATTAATAAAGAAGAAGATAGTAATAAACAATAATAATTTGTTCAAATAATTATTTTTGTTGAGTTTAATTAATTATTAACTCAGGTTATGTGAAAAGTAGACAAATAGTTGTAAATTTCTGAAGGTACCGCAACTTTACTAGCATTATTCAAATTAAATATTATTAATAATAATAATAAATTGTTTAACCAAATAATTTCGTTGAATTTAATTAATTATTTACCTCACTTTAATTAAAAGTTGAACAAAAAGTGGAAAATTTGGGGAAAAACTGCAATTTTCTGGAATTATTCTAAGGGAATATTATTAACAATAATTAATTGTTCAAACAATCATGTTAGCTAAAATTAATGAACTGTCACCTCTCTCTAATTGAAAATTGGACAAAAAGGAGAACATTTTTTTAAAACCCGCGACTTTCTATATCCATTCTAACAGAAAATTGCTAAAAATAATAATAAATTGTTGAAACAATTCATTGAAACGTCTAGTTATCAGTATAAAGTAGTATTTCATGTATTCAAAACAATTTGCATTTTGAAAAACGCAAACAAAATTCATAATTAGCGCCAAAAACTCGCAGAACCCATTTTTTCACTTATGGAGTTTGTTTGGGACCCTATAAAATATACTTATCGGGGTCATAATTGAAAAGTAATATTTTATTCGTATTCTATGGCTAATTATGAAGAGAAATGTTGAGTTTCAACTCGATTTAGCTAATATTGAGGATTCTGAATAAAATTTACAAAAACGTCCTTTTTTATGGGAAATACGTATTAAACTTCATGGGGCTTGCACCACCTCTAAATATCATAAAAAATTGATTTTCTTTGCGTGGATCCGAACCTTCGAATTTTTAAATGTATTTTAATAAGTGCTATTACGTTTTTCATTTACTTGTAGCGCAAAATGTTTATGGATTAAAAATTTGTCTGTTTGGATCTCTCCGATTTAATTGAACTTAGAAATTAAATGTTTAAAACATGCACAGTATTGCAATGCAATTAAAACCTAATATATGTTGTCCTGCTTAAATGCAATTGAATTAATAAATTGAAATACTTCCTGATCATTACGTAAATATTTTTGAACAAACGTATGTGATGATATTTTCCAATTTTTAGGCTTTATTCAGATTGGGAAGCTGTAAGTGATATCATCTTTATACTGTGTGGGACACTGATTTAAATTTCCCGCTATTAATGCCCATTCAGCCGCGCAGGCCCATTGAGAGCATTAGTTCCGCATTAGGTCGGTGCGCAGCGCTGGGTGCTACCCTTTCTCACAAATGAGATTAATTGGCAAGGATATAAGAACGCCTCAGCTTGGAACAGTGAATTAAATTGCGAGGCGGCCCGCCCGTTTGTATACCTTTTGATGTCCAAGAATCCAAGATGGTAATTAACATCTTCGGATTTAACATAGTAAATAAATTTGTTTTATATATACATGCACTTTTAAGAATTTTAAAAATTATGAAAATTTAATTCTTTTCCTAAAAATCCCAATTTTTTCAAAAGTGAAATAAAAAAAGTACCAGCTGTTGCCCACCACTTTTTAACACAAATAACCAATTTTAATACGAATTCAATTTCTGCCTAGATTATTATTAATTTACGCTATTTTTATTAAAAATACCAAATGATCCTTAAAAAATATGTGGAATTGTTACATTTTTTCAAAAACCAAAAAATCGCGGCGGACATGAACCTATGTTTTAACCTGGGTTTAAGTATAGGTCCAAACCTAGGGCAGACCTGGTTTTTTCTCGGGGCCACTTGGACCAAGTCTTAAGAAAAGACCAGGTTTTTTCGGGAAGTGTGCTATGTGGGATTAACCCATTCGGTTGAAAATTTAACTTTTTTGTTGAAAATTCAATTCCTTATGAAAATTTTTGGTAGAAAATTAATCTTCTTGGTTGAAAATTCATATTTTTGCTTGAAAAATTCGTTTTTTAATGAAAATTAATTTCAATTATTTTTTTAGTTTTTAAATTATTTTTAATTCTATACGTATTTTTTTTAACAGATTTTTTTTTACTTCAAAATTCAATTATTTGGTTGAAAATTTATCTTTTGCAGATGAAAATTTATCTATTTGGTTGAAAATTCATATTTTTTCTTAAAAATTGAACTATTCGGTTGTAAATTTAACTATTTTGTTGAAAATTCGTTTTTTTTTTTAAATTAATTTTATTTATTTTTTTATTTTTGAAATTCTTTTTATTAAATTCTTGATTTATCTTTTTAATCAGATGTTTTTACATTTTATTGGTATTCAACTGTTTCGTTGAAAATGCATGTAGTTTGTAGAAAATTCGTCTTTTTTTGGAAAAAAAAATTAATCTTCTTGATTGAAAATTCATATTTTTGCTTGAAAATTCGTTTTTCAATGAAAATTAATTTCATTTAGTTTTTTAGTTTTTAAATTATCTTTAAATCTAGACGTCTTTTTTTAATCGATTTTTTTTACTTCAAAATTCAATTATTTGGTTAAAAATTTAACTTTTTAGATGAAAATTTATCTATTTGGTTGAAAATTCATCGTTTTTCTTAAAAATTTAACCATTCGGTTGAAAATTTAACTTTTTTGTTGAAAATTCATTTTTTTATGAAAATTTTTGGTAGAAAATTAATCTTCTTGGTTGGAAATTCATATTTTTGCTTGAAAATTAATTTTTTGATTAAAATTAATTTCAATTACTTTTTTAGTTTTTAAATTATTTTTAATTCTATACGTATTTTTTGTAATAGATTTTTTTTACTTCAAAATTCAATTATTTGGTTAAAAATCTATCTTTTGCAGATGAAAATTTATCTATTTGGTTAACATTTTGGGGAAACTTTATCAAATTATTCCAAAAGATATTTCAGAGTTTTAGAAATTTTGAAAAGATTTAAAAATAATTTAAAATTTGAAAACATTTAAAAAAAATTTTAACAAAATTTAGATGTTTGAAAATTTTGGAAACAAATTTTGAAGCTTTATGTTTTATTGATATTCAACTGTTTCGTTGAAAATGCATGTAGTTTGTAGAAAAATTCGTCTTTTTTGGTAGAAATTAATCTTCTTGGTTGAAAATTAATATTTTTGCTTGAAAATTCACTTTTTAATGAAAATTAATTTCATTTAGTTTTTCAGTTGTAAAAATTATATTTAATTCTAGACGTATTTTTTTATAGATTTTTTTTCAATTCAAAATTCAATTATTTGATTAAAAATTTATCTTTTCAGATGAAAATTTATCTATTTAGTTGAAAATTCATCTTT
Organism: Andricus curvator; assembly: GCA_932195095.1. Classification (NCBI taxonomy): domain Eukaryota; kingdom Metazoa; phylum Arthropoda; class Insecta; order Hymenoptera; family Cynipidae; genus Andricus; species Andricus curvator. The sequence continues at coordinate 21,314 of CAKNYM010047230.1, read as the reverse complement.
GTTCTTAAAAATTTAACCATTAAGTTGAAAATTCAACTTTTTTGTTGAAAATTGAATTTCTTATGAAAATTTTTGGTAGAAAATTAATCTTCTTGGTTGAAAATTAGTTTTTTGATGAAAATTAATTTCAATTACTTTTTAGTTTTTTATTTTTTTTTAATTCTATACGTATTTTTTTTATAGATTATTTTTTACTTCAAAATTCAATTATTTGGTTAAAAATTTATCTTTTGCCGATGAAAAATGTATCTTGTTGGTTGAAAAATCATCTTTTTTCTTAAAAATTTTACCATTTGGTTGAAAATTCAACTTTTTTGTTGAAAATTGAATTTCTTATGAAAAATTTTGGTAGAAAATTAATCTTCTTGGTTCAAAATTCATATTTTTGCTTGAAAATTATTTTTTTAATGAAAATTAATTTCAATTACTTTTTTAGTTTTTAAATTATTTTTAATTCTATACGTATTTTTTTTATAGATTTTTTTTTTACTTCAAAATTCAATTATTTGGTTAAAAATTTATCTTTTGCAGATGAAAATTTATCTATTTGGTTGAAAATTCATCTTTTTTCTTAAAAATTTAACCATTCGGTTGAAAATTCAACTATTTTGTTGAAAATTTGTTTTTTTGCAAAAATTAATTTTATTTCGTTTTTTATTTTTAAAATTATTTCAATTGAATTCTAGACTCATCTTTTTAATCAGATGTTTTTACATTTTATTGATATTTAACTGTTTCGTTGAAAATGCATGTAGTTTGTAGAAAATTCGTCTTTTTTGGTAGAAAATTAATCTTCTTGGTTAAAAATTTAAATTTTTGCTTGAAAATTCGTTTTTTAATAAAAATTAATTTAATTTAGTTCTTTAGTTTTTAAATTATATTTAATTCTAGACGGATTTTTTTATAGATTTTTTTCAATTCAAAATTCAATTATTTGGGTAAAAATTCATCTTTTTAGATAAAAATTTGTCTAGTTGGTTGAAAATTCATCTTTTTTCTCAAAAATTTAACCATTTGTTTGGAAATTTAACTATTTTGTTGAAAATTCGTTTTTTTTACAAAAATTAATTTAATTTTTTTTTTTAATTCTTTTAATTAAATTCTAGATTTATCTTTTTAATCAGATTTTTGTATATTTTATTGGTAGGTACAATATGCTGAGAATGGAGGAAAATGCGGATTTTGTGGAGACGATTATTCGATAGAGGCACCAAGACCAAATGAAAATAATGGATATTACGGAAAAGGTATCATAGTGCAAAGGTAAATTTATTTTATTTTTATTTTATTATTATTATTTTATATTTTATATTTTATATTTATATGTTATATTTATATATATATATATATATATTTATTTATTATTTTTATTTATTTTATTACAATTATTTTTAAAAACAAAATTTAGTTTTAAAATTGACTTGTTAGTCTTCAGAGTTGAAATCAAGATCTATTAACATAAACTTGCGATAAGTAAAATAGAACTCTTTAAACAAAGTAGAACACCTGAACTCGATTCATAACAGGTGTGAAAATTAGCAATTTACAGAGTTCGAATTTTGGAGAAAAAAAAATTTCACTTTTTTTTTAAGAAAACCTGGTGAAAAAAATTTTTACAAGAAAGTAAAACATTTCTACAACTCTAATTTTTTGTTAAAACATGTACTTTTTACAAAAATTAAAAAATTAAAAATGTACCAAATTTAACAAAAAAGTACAGTTAAATACAAAAATCTGATTTTTTCTCCTATTTTCTTGTGGAAATGTAAAAAAAATTAATAATAAAGTACAAGTTTCTACAATTCAAATTCAATAATTTTTTTAAATTACTTTCAAAAGAATATTAATTAAAATTTCCAAAATTTTCAAAAAAGAATCTGTGTAATTTTAAGGTAAGTTTTTTACTTTTGAAGGATTTTCAAGAAAATTTTGGAAAAGTTCGAGATCCAAGATAATAAAATTATTATTAGATACCTGAAAAAATGTTTATTGATTTATTTTAAACAAATTTTTAAGAGAATATTGAGAAAGATTTCAAAACAAATTTTAATCTATAAATTAATGTTTCTAGCTTAAAATAAAAATGCTTGAAATTACATAATTTGAAAAATTTATTTTGAGAAAATATTTAAGAAAATTTAAAAAACAAATTCCAAAAGATTTCCAAAATTCTCAAAAAAGAATCTGGAAGATTTTAAGGCAAGTTTTTCAATTTTTGTAGGATTTTTTTAATTTTAGGGAAACTTTATTAAATTATTTAAAAAGATGTTTCAGAGTTTTAGAAATTTTGAAAAGTTTTAAAAATAATTTAAAACTTGAAAAGATTTCAACAAATTTAAACCAAATGTAGATTTTTGAAAATTTTAAAATAAAATTTTGAAGCCTTTTAAGTGTTTTGAAAGCTTTTAAAATAATATAATTTTTCTCTTCAGATTCCAGGTGAAACTCAAATTGACTTTTTATTTACAAAAATTAATTTTAAGAAAATATTTTAAAAGATTTTGAAGCAGAATATTTCAGTTATCCAAAATTACAAAATTTTAGAAAAAATTCGAATAAGTTTAAGAAATATTTAGAAAATTTGAAAAGATACAAAAAAAGTTTTTAACTCAAGAATATTTCAACCAATTTAAAATAAAATGTATATTTTTGAGGATTTCGAATAAAAATTCTATAAGCTTTTTACAAATTTTGAAAGGTTTCAAGAGAATAAAAAATTGACTTAGATTTCTGGGAAAATTTAAAATGATTTTTTATAATACAAAATTGATTTTAATAGAATATTTTTTTTATTTTTTTTTTATTATTATTCAATAATTTGTTTTTCGACCTAAGGTCGATACAAATGAGTAACAATATAGGATACAAATATAAACAAAAAGTAAACATATGCGGCCAGATTGAACAGCAGAATAGAATGAAGTATATTACAAAAATTGTATAAAGGAGAAATTTGTTTGAGAGTATCAAAACAATCACGTCTCCAGAATGAATGTTCTAATTTGCAGAATTTGACGGACGTACAATGCAATTTTGCGCAGCTCGCGTGGACAATTAGAGTTTAAAAGACTCAACCAATACTGACTATTGACTGTCGTGGTTGCTGGCTGACCTAAGATTGATATTCTTGAGTCTGAGTAGGCAGGACAAACAGCTAGTAAATGATAAAGATCCTCTGTTACAGAAAGGTTACATATGGGGCAGAGTCTAGCAGGATCATAAGTAAATTTATATTCTCCAAAACGTATATAACCTCTGATAGAGCCTAGAAGCCTGAGTTGAGCAATAATAGAAGTTATATAAAAAGGTAATCTAAGATGCAGGTATGATTGAAAGTCCGGATAGAGTTTAAGATGTGGGAAGACTTGGAGACTACTTGAATGGAGGGATCTTTCATAGTCAGAACGCCAGAGATAGTCAGAAAAGTTATTTAGAAAAACATCCATGTTTTCATCGAGAGACACAGAGTCCAAGTCAAGCCACATTTGCTCCGAATTACTTAGAGTGAACATATTTTTGAGCTGGAGAACCCAGTTATACTTTGGATTGCCATCAGGTTTTAAGGACATTGCCTTCAATTTAAGAAAACATCTTTTAGGATACCTATCATCAGGCATACCCAGCAACCTCGACAACCATCTTAACGCTGACTTAAAGATATCGAAAGCTAACTGTAATCTACCTGTCTCCAAGCGGAGGGCAAAATTCGGCGTGTATGATGGCAAGCCTAGTATTTTCTTAAAGAAAGAGGACTGTAATTTCTCGACTGAATCAAAGTACCTTAATCCCCAGACTTCTATTGCGTAAAAAAGAATACTAAGCGTGAGGCTACGAAAAAGGGTAGTCTTAGTTTGCCAGGCATTAGATTTAGATGCAAATAAAATTCTTGAAACAGCACCCATAGCAATATTCGCAGCAGACATTCTTTTTATGAACTCTTTATAAAAAAGACCCGAATCTGATGTGTTCACACCGAGATAGACGAATTCGCTCACTACTTCCAACTGAGTCTGTGCGTAGAAGAATTTGTATTCACATGGCCGACCTTTGTGGTATACCATAACTTTTGATTTTGCTTCATTGACCGTTAAGAAATTGCTCATACAGTATTGCGCGATAAGGTTAATTTTTGCTTGTAAGTCAGCCTGAGAGTAAGCGAACACGACTATATCATCAGCATAAGCAAGCAGGATAACGTCACATAAGTGATCTATTGAAATTCCATGCATACCGTGATTTCTTAAGTAGGGTAAGGAGGGGCAGCGCCGACCAGTTAACAGTCAATGATTTTTTTAAAGTTAATAAGATGTGGAATTGATCCATTTTTTTCCCATTTCGAGTCCTATATTATTGTACATCATAATTCTATAAGTAACAATTATATGAATAAAACAATGATTTAATAATTGAATTATTTCTGACAAGCTGTATTTCGTCGGCTTTGCCCCACACCGGAGGGCAAAGCCAACCGCAGCTTTTTATGAAAATCAAAACATCTGAAGAGTGGAAAACATGATGTTCCGCGTCTGTGGTATTTTATGTATTGGAAAAATTACCTTTAAACATATTCAGCAAGAAGAATAAGTTATTTTTAATAAAAATAGTGATAGCTGTGATATAACTTCTTATTAGTTGACATTCAACTAGAGACGGAGTACGCGCAAAGGTTTCTACCGTACCAGCACAGAACACCCGCTCTACCGACGGATTGAAAATAATAATATATAATAGAGTTTCTTGCATGTAGCCCAGAAGATAAGTGGCTGTTCTACATTACCGATGACTTATCGACCAAACTTATGATACGTTTATAACCTAAGCACGTGTAAACTATTATTTTGGTCGGGCTTGCCCCACTGGTGAGGCCTCAATTATTTACGATATTAAATACACTTTGGACTTGTATTACGTTCAGTTATTATAATGACATAATGTGATATTGTTTTATCTGTCAAAATGTCAAATTTTCATACTGTAAGTATTCCCATTAACGTCGAAAACTTTACATTTCTGCCAGCGAATCTTCCATTCTTTCGTTGTCAAAACTCTTTTCTGCATAATTTTTCTTTTACAACGTCAATTTTCAAGATATCAGTAAGTAACGCTATCTCTATAATAAAACAGATTTATTTAATGCAAAGTAGAATGAAAATTGTTAAATAATAGCGATGTTATAAGCAAAGTTACCTTTGCCCCACCGGTCGGCGCTGCCCCTCCTTACCCTACTCTTCTAGATCATATATGAAAAGCGCAAAAAGGAGAGGACTAAGGATCTCTCCTTGAAGCACCCCACACGTTACCTTGACGAACGAAGTCAAACCCTCGCAAGTACGAATGGACATGTTAGCGTTATCATAAAGATTTTTTATAATTCGTATAAGTTTAGTGGAGATGCCTATCCTTAGAAGTTTACGCCATAGATGACAGTGGTTGACTGAATCAAAAGCCTTTTTGAAATCTATATAAAAAGCAAAGATTCGTCGCTTTGGTGTAGACAAATGAATCTGAATTAAAGAATTTAGGGTGAAAATGTGGTCTATACAACTTCTTCCAGGCCTGAAACCGGCCTGATTTTCTGGAAGAATGTTTACCTCGTTAACCCACGCAGTCAGCCTTGTCAACAGAATCTGAGAGAAGATCTTAGCAATACTATTTACAAGGGCAATTCCCCGGTAATTATAAGGATCAGATTTATCGCCCTTTTTATGCAACATAAATGCATGCATTTTAGCCCAGCTAGATGGGACTCTTTCCTCAGCCCAGATCTCGTCGAAGAGGCGCCCTAAGTACTGTACCCAATTTTCCGGCAGGTTTTTAAAAAATTCATTGGGAATCCCATCCTCGCCTGGCGCTTTATTACATTTGCATTTCAATAAAGAGGCTTTAATTTCATCAATCGAGATATTACAGTCCAATAAAGGGTGTTCGTTTACAATCCACTGTATGCAAAGGTGAGCCTCAATCGGATAGAGAGAGAAAAGAAAGTCTTGCCATACATGCATGCTTACATTGTTAGTCGAAGGAGACCGCAGTCTAAATCTATTGACCGCTGTCCAAAAATCCTTAGGATTAATACAAGCCGCCAGTGAATTCAGCAGTGAGGATTCGTATTGCCCCTTCTTGGACCTGCGTAACTCCAGAAAAGATCTTTTGATTTCCAGGTATTTTACCCCCTCCGAATCGGCGAAACCCGACCTTTTAAACACATTTAAAGATTGTCTAAGCTTACGGCGCATGACTCTACATTCCTTATCATCCCAAGGTTTTTTCACTGGAGTACGCCATTTAGGCTTTGCACGTAAATCTAACTTATCGGCGACAGTTGAGATTGTGGCAATTAAATTATTATTTAGGGCATTTATTTCGCCATTGGAGTACACAGAGTTCTTAGAAATAGACATTTCGTGCATATAGTCAAATTTACGGTTTGCATTCCAAATTATTTTATTATATAAAAATGAGTCTCTATTTACACTTGTGTCCATCTGTATGAAATACGAAATATCAACGCGAACCGGTAGATGGTCGGATGCCGTAGGTAATTGAAGTACTTCAAAATTAGAAATCAAGTCTATAGAGCCAATGTTACATGCAACAAGATCGTTAACACTCATACCCTGAAATCCAAGAAAAGTATAATGCCCTGGAAAATCTTTAGGAAATCTCCCATTCAAGATCATCAATTCACCGCTCTCGAGAATTTTAACAAGAACCTCCCCCCTTGAGTTGACCTCAGAGTCCAATGATCGTCGCTTATACAATGCTGCAGAATTTTCGGGGAGGAGTAACCCTTCCAGGTCATTCAGGTTGCCGACACGTGCATTAAAATCACCTCCTAAAAACATTGGTAAATCTGGACATCCCGATGTAACCTCGGAAAGGGCCTCCTCAAAATTCTGCTCGAACAGCCTAACATCCAAAGATGGTTTAAAGTACACATTACCCACAATAAATTTAAATTCCCTCCGCCAACATTTAACGAAAATACATGTAGAGGAAATTAATAAAATTTCAAAGTTGAATACAGATTTGTTTATAAAAATTGCTAAACCCCCACTAGGGCGACCAACTCTAGCAGAACGCTGTGCATTACTTACAATAGCGATGTGATCAGGGATCCAATCAGGAGATTTTAAATTCGGTGAAGTTACCCATGTCTCGCACAGGCAAATGATGTCCGAGCTGAGTACGTAGTTTGCAATGTCAGAAAAGTTGGAAAGGCCGTGAACATTCCAGAATAAGATACGAAGATTGATGCCCTTAGGAGATTGACATAATACATCCTGGTTAACGACTTCATTCTCTGCTGCAAGTTGCTAAGCCTTACCAGGCTTAGTAGGTTTGTGACTCTTAGACTGAGGCTTCTCTGGCTTTGAGACAATTTTTCCTATAAAGGAGTCCAGCGAGCTATTCGATCCTTCCGTTGGACGTTTTTGTCGTGTTTTGGATTTGCTTCTTGACGAGGATTGAGTTTCAATCGAAAGTTGTTCATATCCCTTTTCTTTTAGAAGGGTTTCGACCTCCACGGGAGAGAGCAGACGGTCCTCCAGCGTAATACCGCTACCCTTAACGAACACGTTAAAACCCGCATTTTTTAGCTTGGTGGCAGTGTGATATAGGGCTTTCCTTTCTTGTCTTTCCTCTGGTGATCTGTCAAGTGTGACAGAAAGGTTCAACTCTTTGAAAGCTGCGCGTTTGTTGAGAACCTCCTGCTTCCATCTGCCAGAATTGAAACGCACAAGAACGGGCCTATTGCCTTGTGTCCTCCCCAGTCGATAAATGGTATCAATATTCGTTTCATTAAGTGAGAGACCAGCGCTAGTGAGAATATTGAGTACAAATGAGAAGAGGTCCCTGTTAGACTCTTCGTCGTCCGATAGGTTGTGAATCAGGACATTGCAGGAGCGAGCTTGTCGCTGAAGAAAGCCAACGTCTCTCTTGAGTGAACTACATTTTTCTTCTAATGCCTGATGACTCTCTTTCAGCTTTTTATATTGTGCTTTAGTTGTGCTGAATTCAATTTTAAGAGCATCAAAGTCGGACTTTAATTGAGCTGTGTCTGTTTTAAGCAGTTTGACGTCCTTTTTGGTTTCCTCTGTGTCGGCTTTGATGGAGTTTAATAACTTTAGTACATTTGCATCGCCACTCATTTTTGTAAATAGTAGCTACTTTGAAAGCGGTAGATAAGAGCGATCGATAACAGCTGTCACCACACACACAGCGCACCAAGCCTGGTTAAATCACGCACACTACTTGAGAAGGCAATGCGAAATTGATCAAGATGTCTGTTCTAGACCACAAGTTCCTCATAAAGACACAAAACCGGTCAGAATTTTGACAGAAAAACACAAAATCAGGAGCAAAAACGTATCCCAGCAGGTAACACAGCACAAAACCAACGCGATAAAAACCAAACAAAATATCTAGCATTTGAGAAACTAGCAGGATCTTTTAAAATTTTATGGAAACTTCATTAAATTATTCCAAAAGATATTTCAGAGTTTTAGAAATTTTGAAAAGATTTTAAAATAATTTAAAATTTGAAAAAATTAAAAAAAATTTTTTTTTAATTAGATGTTTGCAAATTTTGAAATAAAATTTTGAAGCTTCTTGAGGGTTCTGAAAACTTTTGAGATATTACCATTTTTTTCTTAAGATTCCAGGGGAAACTTAAATTGACTTTTTATCTACAAAAATTGATTTTAAGAAAATATTTTAAAAGATTTTAAAGCAATATATATATTTCAATTTTCCAAAATTACAAAATTTTAGAAAAAATCCGAATAAGTTTAAGAAATCTTTAGATAATTTGAAAAGATACAAAAATAGTTTTTATCTTGAAAATATTTCAACCAATTTAAAATAAAATGTAGATTTTTGAGGATTTGAAATAAAAATTCTATAAGCCTTTTACGGATTTTGAAAGGTTTCAAGAGAATAAAAAATTGACTCAGATTTCTGGGAAAATTTTTAATGATTTTTTATAATACAAAATTGATTTTAATAGAATATTTAAAAAGTTTTCAAGCTAAAAATTCCAAAAGATTCTCAAAATTCTCAAAAAAGAATCTGGAAGATTTTTAGACAAGTTTCTCAATTTTTGCAGGATCTTTTAAAATTTTATGGAAACTTTATTAAATTATTTCAAACAATATTTCAGAGTTTTAAAAAATTTTGAGAAGATTTTAAAATAATTTAAAATTTGAAAAGATTAAACAAAATTTTTAAGAAAATATAGATTTTTGAAAATTTTGAAGCTTTCTAAGGGTTTCGAAAACTTTTGAGATAATACCATTTTTTTCTTAATATTCCAGGGAAAACTTAAATTTACTTTTCATTTACAAAAATTAATTTTAAGAAAATGTTTTTAAAGATTTTCAAGCAAAATATTTCATTTTTCCAAAATTACAAAATTTTAGAAAAAATTCGAATAAGTTTGAGAAATATTTAGAAAATTTGAAAAAATACAAAAATAGTTTTCATCTTGAAACGATTTCAACCAATTAAAAATAAAATGTAGATTTTTGAGGATTTCGAATAAAAATTCTAGAAGCTTTTTAAAAATTTTGAAAGGTTTCAAGACAATAAAAAATTGACTCAGATTTCTGGGAAAATTTTAAATAATTTTTTATAATACAAAAAAATTGATTTTAATAAAATACTTAAAAAAATTTCAAGCAAAAAATTCCAAAAGATTTTCAAAATTCTCAAAAAAGAATCTGGAAGAATTTTAGACAAGTTTCCCAATTTTTGCAGGACCTTTTAAAATTTTAGGGAAACTTTATTCAATTAATCCAAAAGATATTTCAGAGTATTAGAAATTTTGAAAAGATTCAAAAATAATTTAAAATTTGAAAAGATTAAAAAATTTTTTTACCAAATTTTGATGTTTGAAAATTTTGAAATAAAATTTTGAAGCTTTTTAAGGGTTCCGAAAACTTTTGAGATAATACCATTTTTTCTTAAGATTCCAGGGAAAACTTAAATTGAGTTTTTATTTAAAAAAATTAATTTTAGGAAAATATTTTAAAAGATTTTGAAGCAAAATATTTCAATTTTCCAAAATTACAACATTTTAGAAAAAATTCGAATAAGTTTAAGAAATATTTAGATAATTTAAAAAGATACAAAAATAGTTTTCATCTTGAAAAGATGTCAATCAATTTAAAATAAAATGTAGATTTTTGAGGATTTCGAATAAAAATTCTATAAGCTTTTTACAAATTTAGAAAAGTTTCCAGAGAATAAAAAATTGACTCAAATTTCTGGGAAAATTTTAAATGATTTTTTATAATACAAAATTGATTTCAATAGAATATTTAAAAATATTTCAAGCAAAAAATTCCAAAAGATTTTCAAAATTCTCAAAAAAGAATCTGGAATATTTTTAGACAAGTTTCCCAATTTTTGCAGCATCTTTTAAAATTTTAGGGAAACTTTATTAAATTATTTAAAAAGATATTTCAGAGTTTCAGAAATTTTGAAAAGATTTAAAAATAATTTAAAACTTGAAAAGATTTCAACAATTTTTAAAGCTTTTAAAATAATATCATTTTTTTCTTAAGATTCCACGGAAAACTTAAATTGACTTTTCATTTACAAAAATTAATTTTAAGAAAATATTTTAAAAGCTTTTGAAATAAAATATTTCAATTTTCCAACATTACAGAATTCTATACAAAATTCGAATGAGTTTAAAAATATTTACAAAATTTGAAAAGATACAAAAATAGTTTTTAACTTGAAAAGATTCCAACCAATTTAAAATAAAATGTAGATTTTTGAGGATTTCGCATAAAAATTTTATAAGCTTTTAAAAAATTTTGAAAGGTTTCAAAAGAATAAAAAATTGAATCAGATTTCTGGGAAAATTTTTAATGATTTTTTATAATACAAAATTCATTTTGATAGAATATTTAAAAAGATTTTAAAAATTCTATAAAAAGAATTTGAAAGATTTTTAGACAAGTTTCCCAATTTTTGCAGGATTTTTTTAAATTTTAGGGAAACTTTATACAATTATTTCAAAAGATATTTCAGAGTTTTAGAAATTTTGAAAAGATTTTAAAATAATTTAAAATTTGAAAACATTTTTAAAAATTTTAAACAAAATTTAGATGTTTGAAAATTTTGAAATAAAATGTTGAAGCTTTTTAAGGGTTCCGAAAACTTTTGAGATAATACCATTTTTTTTTAAGATTCCAGGGAAAACTCAAATTGACTTTTTATTTACAAAAATTGATTTTAAGAAAATATTTTAAAATATTTTAAAATGTTTTGAAGCAAAATATTTCAATTTTCCAAAATTACAAAATTCTAGAAAAAATTCGAATAAGTTCAAGAAATATTTAGATAATTTGAAAAGATACCAAAATAGTTTTTAACTCAAAAAGATTTCAACCAAATTAAAATAAAATGTAGATTTTTGAGGATTTCCAATAAAAATTCTATAAGCTTTTTAAAAATTTTGAAAGGTTTCAAGAGAATAAAAAATGTTCTCAGATTTCTGTACAAATTTAAAATTATGTTTTATGATACAAAATTTATTTCAAGAAAATATTTAAGAAAATTTCAAAAACAAATTTCAAAAGATTTCCAAAATTCTAAAAAAAATCTGGAAGATTTTAAGGCAAGTTTTTCAATTTTTGTAGAATTTTTTTAAATTAAGGGAAACTTCATTAAATTATTTTAAATTATATTTCAGAGTTTTGGAAATTTTTAAAAGATAAAAAAATAATTTAAAATTTGAAAAGATTAAAAAAAAATTTTAAACAAATGTAGATGTTTGAAAATTTTGAAATAAAATTTTGAAGCTTTTTAAGGGTTTCGAAAATTTTTGAGGTAATACCATTTTTTTCTTAAGATTCCAGGAAAAACTTAAATTGATTTTTTATTATGAAAAACTAATTTTAAGAAAACATTTTAAAAGATTTTAAAAAAAAATATTCAAAAATTACAGAATTTTAGAAAAAATTCGAATAATTTTAAGAAATGTTTAGAAGTTTTGAAAAGATACAAGAATAATTTTAAACCTCAAAAGATTTTAACCAATTATTAAGAAATTTTTTAAAATTTCAAAAATAATTAAAAATTTGAAATATTTTAAGATAATCTTAGAAATAATTCTAGTTAGTTCAAAATATATTTAGAAATTTTAGAAGTTGTGAAGAGATTAAACATATTTCAAACTTTGAAAGATTTTCGAAAATTAAGAAAATATTTTTTAATTTTTTTCAACCGTCTAAAAGTCCTAAATATCTTTTAAATTTACCTGAATTTTTCCTAAAATGAAATCCTCTAGAATAAAAAAAAATTTCTCAAATTTTCGAGATACTTTTTCGACATAACTTAAATCTTTTAAAATCTTTTTGAATTTTCTTGAGAAACCTAGGAAAATTATATTTATATAACGTCGAAGCAAATAAACAAATAAACTCAAAAAAATGAATAGTTATTCGATTTTTTTTTGTATTGAAAATTATTTTTCCCTCAAAATTATATTTGCCTAAATTTTTTTTTCTTATTGACTGAAAAGTTAAATTAATTTTTTTTAAATTTTCTAGTTTTCAAAGTTTAAACATAGAAGCTTTTTTGTAATAGCAATCATGTACACAATCTAATTTAAAATTATTTCATTGCAATATTATGAATATTTTTCATCCTAGGTCGAAAAAGAACATTAAAACTACAATAAAATACAACAATGTACAAAAAAATAAAAAAAGTACAATATTCGTCTCAAGAATAGAAAAAAGTTGTACTTTTCTATAATTTTGGTTGTAATTTATTGAATTTATTTGCAGATTCCTCTAAACATAGTTTTAGTTTTCTCTCCTTTTTGGTAAAAATTTTTTCACCAAGGAATTTTATAATTACATTAATTTATAAAAATTATGTTGCAGATATAAATCAGGACAAGATGTCAACTTAGTAGTGGATCTCACAGCCAATCACGTTGGCTATTTTCAATTCGCAATTTGCCATTTAAAAAATTCTGCAGATTTGGAAACTGAAGAATGTTTCAAAAAATATCCACTGACTCTCAGCAATAATAAAGACAGATATATGGTTCCGAATGGATTTGTCGGATTAATAAAAATTAGAGCGACTCTTCCAAAAAATCTTACTTGCAAACGATGTGTTCTCAGATGGCATTATCGTGCTGGAAATAATTGGGGAATTTGTCCAAATGGAACTGGAAGATTGGGTTGTGGAAATCAGGAAATTTTCAGAACTTGTTCTGATATTGCGATTGACTGAAAAATTGAAATTTTTTAAAAGTTCAAATTGGGACGAAAGTACTAAAAAAGTTCCACTTTATTTTTTTCGAAATTTTTATAAATGCTGATGGGATTTATATCCCAAAAAAAGTAGTGGTGAAATAGGACTAAAGTATCAAAAAAGTTCAAAATATGTCCCGGTTCACCAAGACTTTTTTAGGAC